>CANUEY010090625.1:0-27946 GCA_948099555.1 Croton setiger
AGTAGCAAGCTACTGAGATGGACCCTCCCCCTAAAAAAATTAATTTAATATCGTGTGACCCATTGGGTCACGTATCAGATATTAAACTGATAAGAACAGATACTACACTTGATCTTAGCCAAAAGGCCGAGAAAGGTATGAGAATTGAATTGCTGGAGCTTGTCTACTTATAGTGCCTCTAGCCTTGGTTAGCTTTGTATCTTCCTGAAGTGGGACAAAGACCGCTAAACAAACTTGTAAAACCGCCTCGAGTTATGTCCAAAGATATTAAAAAATTATGTGACTAAAGACAAATTGTATTTACCCTTAGGCTAAATCAAGGGGAAGAGAATGGAATAAATCTGCATCAGTTAGCTAATCTAATTAAAATTCTATTTCAAAAATTAATATTATTTTTCTATTTTAACATAAATATTAAATATTAAGCATGTAAATTTAATATTCTTCTATAATTGTATTTCAATTAGTTTTCATCTAAGTTTTATTAAATGTTTGTATCCATAACATAATGTACATAATGAATCGTAGTAGTAATACTCTTTCCAAAAACAACAAAAAAACTTGAAAGTCATGATAATACTTCTTAACTGCTAGTCTAGGAGTTTCACATTCAAACTAATTTTTTTATAAAAAAAAAGGATAATATTGTTATCCGTAGTGGTGGCCACGGGCCGGGCTGGTTCCGGGCCTCGGCCCATCGGACCACGGTTCAAGCGGGGTGGAACCAGAACCGGCCCACCGAACTGGCGGTTGCGGTTAACCGCCGGTTCAATAGCGGGCCGGTTAATCGGCGTTTTGGGGAGGCGAAACTGGCGGTTTAAGTCCGGTTGCGGTTCCCCACGGTTTCGGTTCCAAATTTCCTTAAACCTGAACTGGCCCGTGGACCGGCCGGTTCAGGTTACGGTTCCAGCGGTTACGGTTTGTCGACAGGCCGAACCGGTTCAGGCGGGCCGAACTGGCCCATGGGCAAGTCTAGTTATCCTTGTATCGATTTTTTCTTAGTTTAATGAATACATAATTAAGACAAAATAACAACAAAAGAAAGTGAAAAGTAGCTCAAATAAATAAGTTGTACTTCAAGACAAAAATATAGTATAATTTTTACTTTAGTGGTAGAATTCAAAATTAGCACAAGCTAATTTAGAAATACGCAGAGAAAAGGTGTACTTGTACTTCGCTCAGAAAAAATGGCCTTTTAATGCAAAGGGAAAGTAAGGTAGCAAATCCATACGGAAAGCAAAACAAAATTTCATCGGAAATATTTAAGGAAAAGGAATTTATATTATTTTTTTTTTTCAGATCAAGAATTGTAACTACGTAATCCCAAAATGTGAATAACAGTTTACAGAGTAATTCTAACAATGAAAGGCGTACTTTGAGCCAGAAATAGGGAGACTCTCGCAGGCAAAAGAAGGCGGCAATGAAGTAATGGGGTATAGAAGAGTCAGGTTCTCAAATATACTATTTTTTAAATGATACAACTAATTTTATAATCAATAGGAGTTTTTTTATATTATACATACTAATTTTAGATTTTAGGCCGAATTATTGAAATCTATGCAATTTACTGTAAAGTTCGGAGAAAACGACAATGATGTGATCCGTATAAGAGAATAAATAACTATTATAGATGTAATAATTATTTGAACAAAACTTGGTAACTCATTAATTTTTTAGAATTCAAAAAAAAAAAAAAAGAGATCACATCATCAAGAAGAATTGTGTATAATAATAGAAATAACAGAAAATTAAAGTTCAACATAATCTTTTCTTTCAAACTAAGGAAAATTACATTCACAACTGCAATGTTATAAAATTAAGTTCAATATTTGGAAAACTAGCCTCATGTTTGTTTGAAGTCGAACTTAGCTCGTTCATGAACTTACTTATGTACATAATAAAACAGACCATCGCTTATGAACATGACAAATGTCAAATAATTTAACCTTCAACTGGAATTGGTGGGGTGCGCCAGGCCCTTGCAGCAGTGCAACGCATGGGCGACGCTCGAGAGCCCTAGTAGCAAGCTACTTAGATGGACCCTCCCCCTAAAAAAATTAATTTAATATCGTGTGACCCATTGGGTCACGTATCAGATATTAAACTGATAAGAACAGATACTACACTTGATCTTAGCCAAAAGGCCGAGAAAGGTATGAAAATTTAATGAGGCTGAGCTTCTTTACTTATACAGCCTCTTGCCTATGTTATGTTTGTATTCACTCGATGTGGGACGAAACTCACTACTTAAGTCTTAACTAATGCAACCTCCTCCCTCTGGCTGGCCTCTCTGCTCTGCCTATATACGCATATTTCTTTTATGCATTTTGCTGTCATTAGTACTAAGATAAACACAATTTGTAATTAGATCATTCTAGCTAGTTCAAATCCAAAATTAAAAATTTTATAAATAGGATTGTCTTTCCATTCAACCTAAGAAAAACTACAATGCTGCATTAGTTTATTGATTCTGGATAAACATTTGTTTAGTAGAGATAATCACTAAATTAAATATTGAATTGGTGCAATAGAAATCTTTGATTCACATAAATGAAATACTGCTTGTGGGAATTAATAAGCAAAATGTAGGAAAGTAATGGACAAATATGAAACACGTAAAGCAAGAGTTTTATATTTTATTTTTCAAGGAGTAAAGCAAGAATTAATTATATGCTCACAGCAAACCAATTTTCAATTTTATTTTAGAAGACAAACCCAAAATTTATTTGAAATAATAAATTATGGGTCACTTTTTTCTTCTGTACTTAGTGGGATTCAGCATTAATGGTGCTTCCTTGATTGTTTATTTTATATGAATCACTAATTTTGTTGTCCAAATATTTAAATGAAATTAAAATGTGTGTACATACAACTAGTGGTGGCCATGGGCCGGTTCGGCCCGGCCTTGAACCGGCTCATAATTGTCCGAGCCCGTAACCGCCGTTAACCGAACCTGAACTGCCGGTTCGGCTGGCCGGTTCAGGTTCAAAAAATTTCTGAACTGTAACCGTACAAGCCCTTGAACCGTGAATGAACCTGCGGGTTTTGTGAATCGAACCGTCAGTTAACCGCCATGAACCGCCGGTTAACCGCCATGAACTGCCGGTTTTTTAACCTGGAATTTAACCGCCGGTTACGGTTTGAGGGACCATGAACCGTGGCCTGGCGGGCCGAGGCCCAGAACCGGCCCGGCCCGAACCGTGACCACCTCTACATACAACCCTCTCATTTTTCTCCTCCAAACCTCTCAGCTTTCTTATTTTCCTTCTTTTAATAACCCACACATTCTTCTTCCTTTTTCTCCCCTGTAGTTTTAGAATTTATATATTCAACTCTTCATTTTTTGTTATCCAAACACCACAATAATTTTAAGAATATCTTTTTTTTTTTAGCTTCAAGGTGCCTCCAATAGTGAGAGAATAATGGTTGAACTTCATAAATTATTTGTCTGATCTACTCGAAAATTAAAGAAATCTTATCATTATTGGTCTAAAAAAATCGGTTAAAGTATGCCATAGAGCCACGTATGGTATTGTTGTTGAGTCCTTGCTCTGGCATACCTGGAAGTTAAGGCTAATCCATTGATCCATGGATGTTGGATCTATTATGATAACTCATTTTTTCTCCTTCTATTTGAAGGTTAGTTTTTTATTAATTGTGAATTTGAGTGCTCTTTCTCTCTCATCAATATAAAAATAATTGTTCGGATCATATTTTGGTGGTGATCTATATTTTGTTTCCATTCATTATAGTTTTTTTCTCGGCCCTTATGCTCGTGTAGCTCTTGGTGTAACAGTGTGTTAATGAAATTATATCTTTGACAAACAAAAAATAATAATTTAAGTTTAATCTTTTTTAAAATGAATAATCAAAACTAAACTATCATTTTAGCTTGTCTAAATAATAACATCAGATGAAATTGTGTGTTTAAAATCACTGCTAGACCAACTATTCAAATCTAAACCCCGTTACATTATTGAAACCATCACACAAAACATTCACAAGAAAATTAGGCGGGTTCATAACCTACTCTCAACAATCAAACGTAAAATATGTGGCTCTTGACATAATATGAGCATATTTATTCATTCATCTTTAACAAATCTCACCTCTAATAAATCAAAAAATACAAACAATTGCTTACAATAAAAAAACTAGACTACCAAAGTAAGAATAACTTTCAGCATCCTAATTTAAAGCATTTACAACTTGCAAGCAATCCGATTCGAAAATCACCTTTCTATACCCTTTGTTTTTAACCATGAAAGAATTTCTCTCATATCAGTGGATTCCGTAATTAGCTCATTAAAAACGCCACTTTCATTATCAATTTAGCAACAACAAAGTTTGCGAATTCATCACGCAAAACAAAACCCAATCCGGTATTATTTTCTCCCTCATAAAATGAAGCATCACATAAAACCTACTGATGGAGGAGACCAAATAATTGGATGTTTAATCCCTAGAAAAAACACAACAATAAAAAATAAAAAAAACTCCATAAACACTAGGACTAGTGGAGTTGCTCTTAAATCCTTTACCTTTACCTTTCAATAATGTCACAATTTGACCGTATTTTGAGATTTTTATCAATCTCAAACTTAAAAAAAAAAAAAAAAAAATTATAACAATTTCACCATTCTTAAATTTTGGACTAAATTGAAAGATTGAAACTTCTAAATGGACCCACCCTCCCTAGCTAGTAAGTAAAGGTTAAAACCTAGTTCATGCCTAAGTAACACTTTCACCTAGACATGGCCATGGGCCGGACGAACCGGCCCGCTTGAACCGACCTGTGGCTGAACCGCCCAACCCGGAACCTGAACTGGCTGAAGGACAGACCGGTTCAGGTTCAAAAAAATTTTCAAACCGGACCCGTACAAACCCGAGAACCGTGGAGGAACCGCCGGTTTAACCGCCCCTAACCGTTTTCGAACCGCCAATTCAACCACCCCAAACCGTCTTTGAACCGCCGGTCCCTAACCCGCCGATGAACCACCGGTTTAACCTGAACCGCTGGTTCGACGGGCCGGTTACGGTTTGCATGTCTCCGAATCGTGGCTTGGCCGGCCGAGGCCCGAAACCGGCCCAACCCGGACCGTGACCACATCTACTTTCACCTGAATTGTTAAAGTTGTTGCAATTTCATCCATTTTGATATTTATAAAATTTTCATCCAAACAAACATTTTCTAACAATTTCTTTAAAATAAAAATAATAGAAAAAAATTAAAAGTAATGTCAATTAATTCAACATATCATGTATCATAATATAATGAATTAACCATTAAGCTAGGTTCTTAATCCACTAACATGAATTGTATAAGTTTTATTTTGAAAAAAAATAAATTTTAATAGTGCTAAAAGATTAGACTTCAAAATTATGAAATCTCTATAAAGATTTTGAATTAAAATGAGTTACATAAATAATATAGATAATTTATTAGTAATATTAAAAAATTTTAGAAACTTTTGATATCCAATTAAATATAAATTTTGTTTTTAGGGTCTAATTTTGTTGCTAATCCTACCTTTCGTTATGATAATAGAATGTTGAAATGTCGAGTTCGATTCCGGCCAATTACACTATTAACACTAATTTTATGTCTCAAGAAGAGTCACTCTCAACTATGCAACCACATTATTATTATTATTATTCCGTCAATTAAAAACTTTCTCGAAATTGTTTGAATTATAATTATAAATAAGTACTCAATATTTTATATAGAAATAACTCATTTTAAATTAAGTTTAAAAGATAAATGAGTAGAGCACGTGAAATTAGCTAATCAGATATATTTACAAGTTTGATATATTATATGGATAAAAAAGTAAAATTAATGATGTGAATTTAACATGATCAGTCTGATTTGGAATTTGAATTTATGTATTTAAATTCATCAAATTCAAATTAGACTACTCTAAAAGAAACTTTAATTAAATTTTTTGACTTGATCTGATAAAGATTATTTTTTTTTTAAATATATGATATGCTAAAGTTAGAATCTGGTTGTATTAATATTGTTTATGATTTTGGTTTGATTTAAAGAATTTCAATTGAAATTAAACATTTTGAACCCGTATAGTATATGTGCTAAATTATTGGATTTAGAGAGGTAAAAAAAGATTTTTTTTCTTAAAGATGTAAAAAGATATATATATATATTTTTTGATTTTATTCAACAGCTAAACAAGGCTTCCCATCCGTTCTTCTGACTTTCTGACCTGTGTCAAGTTTTACTCAAATCAATTCTACGTTACCAGTTTATCAGATCGACCCCTCATCAAACATACCATTTCCATTTATATCCCTTTCTCCTTCCTCTATCACCTTTTTCTTTCCTTTCCTCTCCATTTTCTCTCCATTTCAGTAAAACGCAATCATCAACAGCTCAAAGGGAGCTATGGCTTAAATCATATCACATTTCCAATTTCAAGGTTTCAATTTTTAGTCTTCATCTTTTCCTTTCTTTTCATTTACATTAATAATTTCTTATTGAATTCCAACAGATTCATCAATTTTTGTATTCACTGAAACCTCTCCTCTTTATTAATCTAGTGCTATTTAGCTGTCTCGATAGGTCTTACTTGTGTTTTTGTTTCAATTAATTTTTTTTAATTCTGAATTTGAATTGAACTCCGTTTCTAATTTAAAGATTAATCTTAATAAATTGCGTTCAGATCCTAAAAAATGTGTGATTTTTTGTGATGAATCCAACTTTTCTTTTTGTAAGAGTTTTCGTTCTTGATTTCTTTGTTTGTGATCTATGATTTGTCTATCCTTGTTTTTCAACAATGTTTGGGTTGTGAATGCAGCGATTTTGAATTGGCTGTGCTTAAAATATGGCGTGGTTTAGCGGGAAGGTCTCCTTGGGGAACTTCCCGGATCTTGCTGGTGCGGTGAACAAGCTTAGCGAGAGCGTCAAGAACATTGAAAAGAATTTCGATACCGCTCTTGGGTTGGAGGAAAAGCCAGATTCTAGTAGCGAAGGTACTTTCATATGTTTCTTGTTTTTAGTTTTCATAGTTGTTAACAAAATGATGGAAGTTTTAAGTATCCATTATTGAGGAGCCTAGTATAAGTTACATTCTCATTCAATTTGAAGTTGGTTAGTTCAGATCATAGATTTAACATAAACTATAGGGAATGACATTCTCCTTCTATATGCATGAATATCTGAAGTTGTAAATTAGGGAATGCTTATTTATAATTTCTCTCCTGTTTGGATCCCAGCTTCAGGAATATGGCCAGTTATGTCCTTTATGGGGCAGAAAAGTGAGGATGATGATACTGAATCTTCGGGGAAAATTGGATCTCCTCAGAAATGGTCTACGGTTGACGAAGAAGAGACACGGAGGTCGATGGACAAACAATCTAAAGTTGAAGAAGAAAATCAAGGCTGTAAAGAAGAGAAAGAGGAGCATCAAGTGGTTGTGGAAAAAACAGATCAGGTGGTTTCAGAGTCTGTCAGACATGAGTCTGAATCAGAAATCGCACCTGTTGAACCACCTGAATCAGTTGATGATGATGATGTTAAGACGCTGGTATCCATTGAAAATCAGCAGGAGAAACAGATCTCGGATGTGGGTCCTGCTGTTGAAGCAGAACCGGCGGAGGTCAAGTCAGGAGGTTCTGGGATCAATCAGATGGAGGATGATGCTGTTGTGCATGATGAGTCATATACAGTGGTTGACAATCATGAGAGCAAAGATGAACAAAATATGCAAACAGAGACTGTAGAAGAAGGTCCTGTTAGTCAAGTTGAAGTTTCCAATGATGCTCAAGCTGAGCCATCAAGTGATACTGAAGCTGGAGATGCAATTGATCCATCTGGTTCACCAGTCAAAGCTGAAGAGGTACAAATGGCTCAGCAAGTTTCTTTCCCTACTTCTCATCCCTTAGATCAGGTTTCAGAGATTGTTCCTGGATCAGTTTCTGGCGACAGTGATGCAAATATCAAAGCAGCTGTAGAGGACAGGCAAGCCAGTGGTAGCGAGACAGACACTAATGAGCAAAGGTTGAGCTCAGCATCAAATGTTTCTGACTCTGTAGATTCACCGATCGAATTAGAAAAGGTAAAGCTGGAGATGAAAATGATGGAAAGTGCATTACAAGGTGCTGCAAGGCAAGCTCAGGTATTTCATTTAGTACGAAAAATGTTATCGACTGGTATGCTGTAATTGCATATTCTCAGTATTCTATCTTGTGTCTTTAATGCATCTTGTGGGACTTACTAAATATGTATAAAACATTTCAGGCAAAGGCAGATGAGATTGCAAAGTTGTTGAATGAAAATGAGAACCTTAAAGCTGTCATTAGTGATTTGAAGGTAAATATTAATCTTACATCTTTGATTTCCTTACAGTTCTAACGACTTTGGTAGATATTTATGTAATCATATTTTATTAACGGAACTTTTTTTTAATACTGCATTATGCAAATAACCTTTATCGACTAAAATAAATTGCAACACTCCATTATTTTCTCTGCAGGTTATAGTTTCTATCCTTAGTGGAGTTGTATTTTTGCTTTTGTGTTCTGTTGAGAATTAGATTAAAGTTTTTTAATTCATTGTAATTTTGTACTATTTTTATAAATTTACCTGGCTATGTGTCATATCTATAATTTATATTTCCACTACTTTCACATGAGAGTAGCTTTCTAGCATGCTCTTGGATTCTTCCCTGCTGGTTAGTATTAGTGGAGAAGAAGCTCATCATGCCCTCTCTTGTACTTGCAATGTGATGGTCTGATGGATTACCTTTTTTCTCTTGGAGAAACTTGTTCAGTTTCCTTTAATTTAATATGTTCTCAAGAATTTTCTTACTACTTACACCTTTTCTGTTTGAATCTCGATTATATTACATCAAATTCTTTCTTCTTCTCTGGGCTAAGTTGGCTTAACTGGTATGGAACAGAGAAAATCCAGTGATGCTGAAATTGAATCTTTAAGAGAGGAATACCATCAACGAGTTGCTACCCTTGAACGAAAGGTAGGCTCTCTTTTAACTTTTCCCTTGATATATGTACTGACTTTTTGTTTAAAAAAAAAAGTTCGTTATCTTATACTGTTTTTTTTAATGTTTGCAACTACAACTAGAAAAGTTATTGTCTTGGAGAATGAGCAATTGCTGATTGTAATTTGTAACCCTAGTCCCTAGATATATTCAAGATGGGATTGATATCAGCTATATTTGTTGCTTTACACATGCTTCTATCTACTAATAGATTGCGGCAAGATATTCTTTGCTGTTCCATATAATATGTTATGCTAATATCTAATTTCTTATCTACATTTCCATAAGCCAAGAACAATTTTTTGACTGTTTAATGCTATACGTTTCATCTTACTTCTGTAACATATAAAGAAAATGATGGGAAAATGGTGGTATATGTACATTATTAACAGTGCTTGAATTTAGTAACAAATGTTTAATGAGTTTTCAGACACCAATGCGATGCAAAAGATTTTGACCTCGTATAATTAAAACAGAAGAACTCAGTTTTTTCTTTTTTCAGTCATATCTTTGTCTTCATTCAAATTTGAGAAAGAAATAGTTTTCGTGATCTTATTCCTTTATTTTTGTTATTCCTGTGATGTACTTTCGACTTACATAAGTTTGGTTACAGGTATATGCACTTACAAAGGAACGGGATACACTTCGCAGAGAGCAGAACAAGAAAAGTGATGCAGCAGCTCTTCTGAAGGAAAAAGATGAAATTATCAGTCAGGTTATGGCTGAAGGTAGACCTATCCTCCAAAGCCTCTTTTCCTTTTCTTTTTCTGCAAATAAATAACACTTTCTCCTAATTACCATTTTGTGAGGCTTGATGAAGCTAATCCTTCTTTCATATTTTGGTATCTAGGACCACTTAAGCTTAGGCCACTTAGTAGACATAATTAAATGACTCATTCACATTTTGGGAATTGTATTTCTTCTGCTCCTAATAGTTATTTGGATGGAATAATTTGTTTGCAAATGCATTATTTTTGCTCAGTTGACATGTCCAATGGCTTACTAAAGTGGGCCTTAGTTTATCCACACTGCAAAGTTGAAATCTTGAAAATATTTGTTTGGTGTACCAGGTGAAGAACTTTCAAAAAAGCAGGCTGCTCAAGAATCTACAATTAGGAAATTACGAGCGCAGGTATATTACTTGCTTAAAAACTCTCCGAGCTTCTTGATATTTAATACCAGGGCAGCTGCTTTTCTGTAGTGGGATATGTTATCTTCTTTTATACTATTTTTGTGTGAACTTAGATTCGGGAACTTGAAGAAGAGAAGAAAGGCTTGGCGACTAAACTTCAGGTGATTTGATTCAGAACTTCTATTTCTGTGTTATTTTGTTTTTCTAATGTTTCTTTTCCAAGTCTGCATCTGTTTTGAAATTATCTACTTTGGCATACATGTGCTTCTTTGCTTTTTGGCCCTTCATGTGCTGGGGTATTTCTTTGTAAGTAATGGATTTGCTCTTAAGTGGTTTTCCAGACGATAATTCTGGCATTTACAACTATTTGCTATGAATGGCTTGAATTATGAGTTTCTTGTTGAATCTTTTGTAATGCTTCTCAACCACAGCTCAATACCTTCTTTTTTTTCCTCCAAAAGATGCTCAATACCTTCTGATATCAGTTTATTGGGATTTGTATCAACATGGCTTGAAAATAAAGGTAATTCCATAGAAATACAGTGGAGGAACATTCTTTGAAGTGTTATTATTTTATCCGATTGATTCTTCTGCTTTTCATGTTACAAAACAAATTATCTGCAAAGTGGAAACTTAAGTGAAAAATCACTTTCGTAGGTGTCTATGTCTCCATGAATGTACACGTGTTCAAATATTAATATTGTGGTCATTGTTTTCTGGCATGACCCATGCTAGTTCAATTTTATGAACTACCCCTATCCACTTCCAGGTTGAGGAAAATAAAGTGGAGAGCATCAAGAAGGATAAGACAGCTACGGAAAAGTTGCTGCAAGAGACAATAGAAAAACACCAAGGAGAACTTGCAGCACAGAAAGAGTATTATACGAATGCTTTGACTGCAGCCAAGGAGGCTGAAGCGCTAGCAGAGGCACGTGCAAATAATGAAGCCAGAACTGAATTGGAGAGTCGTTTAAGGGAGGCTGAGGAGCGCGAAAGTATGCTAGTTCAGGCACTTGAGGAACTACGACAAACTTTAAGCAGAAAAGAGCAACAGGTTTTGCTTTATATAGCAAGATTGTTGGTTAGGTCCAGTCGAAACACCATATAGATGACTATTATTACTTCTGAATTTTGTAGGCTGTTTTTAGAGAAGAAATGCTCCGCAGGGACATTGAAGACCTTGAAAAACGCTATCAGGTTTGTTGAACTTCTTTTATTGTGTATTAAGTAATTTTGTTATTTTCTTCATTTGTTTTTATTAGTTATATTTTATTTTTACTTCACCCTCTCTAGGCAAGTGAGCGCCGATGCGAGGAGTTGGTTACTCAAGTTCCTGAGTCCACAAGGCCTCTTCTAAGACAAATTGAAGCAATGCAGGTAATGTTTGTGTTTTGGTGACATTTAAAGAGTTTATTCTTAAAACTATAGTTGGTTTGTTTATGAGTTATAGTCAAATGTGAATAGGAAACAATGGCCAGGAGAGCTGAAGCTTGGTCTGCTGTGGAGAGATCTCTGAATTCTCGACTCCAGGTTTGTCAACATGTCTCTAATTATGATTTAGAGTGTCAAAAAATTATGTTTTATTTATAAAATTTTGTACTTTACCAGGAAGCAGAGGCCAAAGCTGCTGCTGCTGAGGAGAAAGAGCGATCTGTGAATGAACGTTTGTCTCAAACCTTATCGCGGATTAATGTTCTTGAAGCTCAGGTTTTTCTTCTATCTACAGAGAGCCTTTTGTTAGTCATGAATATTGTTGTTGATGATGTTGAACTTACTGAAATCAGTTGTATGTTTAGATATCATGTCTTAGGGCGGAGCAAACACAGTTAAGTAGGTCCCTTGAAAAGGAGAGACAGAGAGCTGCTGAAAATAGGCAGGAATACCTTGCAGCCAAGGAAGAAGCAGACACTCAGGAAGGTCGTGCAAACCAACTTGAAGAAGAAATTAAACAGCTGAGGCAGAAGCATAAGCAAGAGTTGCAGGATGCAATTGTGCACAAGGAGCTTCTACAGCAGGTTCTTCTATTAAGTTCTTTTTTGTAATGTTAATTGATTCCATAATTAGATTGAAGATCCATTCGTTTCCAATATTCTTCACCAGCTACTATGCTGTAACTAGGATTTGGTTGTGTTGAAGCTTTGATGCACCATGCCAACCTGATTTGTTTGGCATTTGAGGATTTGACCGAATGGAAAAATGTTGCTCCTCTCTCCCAGGAGCTATTTATTTGAAACCAATAAAAAGGAAGCATAATCTGGACATTACTGGAAGAGTTTCTTTGAGGTTCATCTGGCTGGGTGGTTCTGCTGAAGTTAGATTTGTCTAGGGACTCACTGATATCATTGACACTACAATCAATAATGTCGTCTATACCCTGAGTTGTGCTGTTCATTTATTACAGGAAATAGAAAAAGAAAAAGCTGCTAGGTTGGATATGGAAAGGATTACTCGTGCCCATTCTACTTCTGTGTCTGATCAATCCCCCGTAGCAAAGAGCAATTCTGGTTTCGAGAATGGTATGGCGTTTGAGTTTCAGCTTTGCACCATACCATTTACTTGTCCTCTCATTCGTGGGTTCTGATATTTTTTCAGGAACCATGAAACGAAAGCTCTCGAGTGCTAGCAGTCTCGGCAGCATAGAGGAGAGCTATTTTCTGCAGGCATCTTTGGATACATCTGACAATTTCTCAGAAAGGAGAAATCCTGGAGAATTGAGCCCATACTACATGAAGAGTATGACACCTAGTGCTTTTGAAGCTGCTCTTCGCCAAAAAGAGGGTGAACTTGCATCATACATGTCTCGCTTGGTATGCTTTTTTTTTTTTTTTTTTAGCATTTGGAATATGTGATCACCACATATTCGTTCTATATGTTTTCTTGTGCTTAGTGCATCTCGCTTCTACTGAGCTTTGAACAATTTCACATGTCTTAGAGTTTATGGGATACACCTCATAATTAAGTTTCATATATACTGTCAGATTAATTATTTTTGTTTTCCATTTGTTTCAGGCATCCTTGGAGTCGATCCGTGACTCTCTTGCTGAAGAGTTGGTCAAAATGACTGCACAAGTGAGTTTCTGTGTGTCATTCTGAGCAAGTCAAATATATAGTGCAGGTGGTTTCCTATCCTACGTCCCATTGTTCTTTTCTGATTTCTTATTGTCTACAGTGTGAAAAGTTGCGGGCAGAGTCCGGGTTGTTACCTGGAATTCGAGCAGAACTAGAAGCACTGAGGCGTAGGCATTCTGCTGCTCTGGAGTTGATGGGTGAACGTGATGAGGAGGTATGTATATTATATCTCAGTTTGTATGGTTTATTTAATTCGAGAGAAACTTTTGACCCTTCATTTGTTGTAAAATTCCTAGTTCTTCGTACTATAGACAATTGTAGTTCAATGTTCAATTTCATAGGCATGGAAGTAATGAATGAGGAGATAGTAGAAGGCAATATTACGTTCTTTTAAGTCTTAACTACTACTTAATTGTGGTAAATGGAAAATGCCATTTTATTTTGACCAAGAGACTTCCTGTTTTTTTGTAGTTGGAGGAACTTCGCGCGGATATCGTGGACTTGAAAGAAATGTATAGGGAGCAAGTAAACTTGCTTGTGAATAAGGTACTTATATCCTACTTAAATATCTTTTTCTGTCCATCAATTCTGCCGGAACTTTTCGGTTCATAATTCATTGTTAATAGTAATGTGCTCACAGCTGCATATATTTGTTGACAGATACAGATAATGAGTTCATCAATGAGCAATACCTGATAAGTGGTTTTAGCAAATCTACCAACTAGTTGGGAAGGTCACAAGTATAGCTTATAGTGCCATTTAGTTTCAGGAATTTTTCCTCTATACTCAATTGTTTGAATTTAGCTTTTTTTTCCCGGAATGTTTTAACATGAGTTATATATACCTTTGCACCACTCAAAATTCGAAGTGTATTGTAATCTAGCTGAAATTGTTGTACAGAAAAAATCTGAAAAAGAAAGGATGGATCTGTTTTTTGGGTTGAAGATGCTCTCAATTGTGTGATTTATTTGATAATTACAATGAAAAAAACATCATATAATGTCTTTTTTCTTTAAAAATAAATTAAACCTGTACCAATGTAGTACTAGCATACATAGATCACCAGGTTTTGCCTTAGATCTTTTGCCGTCGGTGTACCAACTTTGTTTGCTTATTGGTAACCGCTTTCATGTGAAACGATCCACATCTTACCAAAGACGAACTAGTCGAGCACCTAACATGCCAAGCATTTGTAACTACAACTAGCCGAATTATCTGATCTTAAATTTTATTTATATTATAATAGACTAAATTACATATTTTATTCATATTATAATAAACTGAATTACATAGAAACAATCCAGTGGAAACTAAGCCACTAACATTATACAATAATAATAAAGTTAATTCTGGAGTTGGAACCTCAAACTCATGCATCTTAATTGGTAAAGAAGGACCAAAATTAGTCAACTAATCAGCAACTAGATTAGCTTCTTTATACACTGGACAAATGTTAACACATCAGTCTCTCTTCAATGAGAACTTAACTTCATGAATCAAACTAGAAATTATCACATTCAATAAAAAGTTTCCTTACCCCTCTCCTCCAAGCTAGTTGAAGATAAAAAATAAGGCCCCAAAACTATGCCTCAAGATTTGAATAATTGTCTATAGCACCCTTTCCGGTTCACTCGATTTTTGAATGAACCAAGTCGGAACGATATAACAAATTGAATTTTATGACCTGTCATACTGAAATAATCATGTCTACTGAATAAAATACTATATGCTCAAAATTTAATATATACATTATCAACAAATTTTAATTATATCATATGTTTTAGATACACAGTTGTTATGAGTGAAGCTGGATGAATCAAATACATGCTCAGATGACACAAGGCCGTGTGATCCCTGGCAATAAGAACATCCAGCAATACTCCCGTATCCTAGCGGTGACACGCCCATATTGCCAGCGGAGCTTAACCGCCATTCCCATTTCCCATCCATTTCCATGCAACAATATTTGAACCAAACACCCTCTCTAAAATGGTTGGAAAGTCAACTCATTAATGTAAAAATTAATAAAAACGGTAACCATAATATTTTACTTAATAATTCTGAAAAGAAATTGCAATAATTCTTAGGAACATAAAGACTTTTAACTTTGATGTATTTTTAGCAAACTCTATATAATAAAGTGGTCAAATCTCGCAAGGAAACACCCACCAATCTATTCACGGCAAGAATCCACCGACTCCTCGCCTTAAAGAACCTAAACGTCATACATTGTTCTTCTAATCTGTTTCCTTTCAATTCCAACAACAATCATTTCTTTACAGTTCTTGTTCTTGAATACTAGCTGCTCCAACTCCATTTCATCACCAGTTTTTTTCTTCTTTTCCCTTCGTTTACTTGATTTCCAGATCTGATTCTATCATTATCTGCTTAACGGGCAATATGTTCTAATTCAAATCTGATTCATAAAGAAATTGATAAAATGGAACGGTCCGGTGGAGCTTCTCCTAGAGAGCATTCTGATATGGATCAGATACAAAATGAGGAATCTGCGGATACCCAATTACAGAAATTTGGGCTGGAATTAGCTGAAAATGTTTACAGGCATGATCACCAATTCCATTCAATGAATGCATTAGAGATCTTAAGAGAAACTGTGAGAATTCTTCGATATAATTCTCCTTCATTTATGATTATTGCTGCCTTGCTTATTTGTCCATTATCTGCCATTGTTCTATCAAACGTATTTGTCGATCAGTCTATAGTGAAAAAGCTGACTATTAGGCTTATGCTAGTTGCAAAATCTAGTGGACTCCCATTGAGGCCTTTTGTCAAACAGTCATGTCACCGTTTCTCTGAAATGGTTGTTTCTTCAGCATTGTGCTTCCCTTTTTTCTTCATATTCTCTTTGTTATCTAAAGTTGCAGTAGTTTATTCTGTTGATTGCACTTACTCGAAAAAAAATGTTGAATTTTCTAAGTTTAAGGTTATAATAAGTAAAATTTGGAGAAAGGTTGTTTCAACATACTTGTGGGCTTGTATGATGACAGTTGGTTGTGTTACACTATTCAGTGTTCTTCTGTTAGCTATTTGTAGTTCATTTTCTGTAGTTGGGTTTTCACCAGAGTTAAATTTGTATGCTGCAATGGTGGTAGGGCTTGTGTTCTCAGTGGTATTTGCCAATGCAATTATTATTTGCAATATTGGCACTGTGATCTCTGTATTGGAGGATGTTTCAGGGCCGCAGGCTTTGCTTCGGTCCAGTATTTTGATTAGGGGACAGACACAAGTTGGTCTCCTTATATATCTTGGATCGACAATTGGGATGGCTTTTGTACAAGGGTTATTTGAGCATAGAGTTAAGACATTGAGTTATGGAGATGGATCTTCAAGGATTTGGGAAGGTCCTCTTCTGGTGATTATGTACTCATTTGTGGTGCTTATTGATATGATGATGAGTGCAGTTTTCTACTTCAGTTGTAGATCTTATAGACTGGAAGCTTCTGATGCTGAATCGGAATCCCAGTCAATTTTGGAAACAATCACTAGTTCTCCTGTGTCAGTGGAAGATCACAGACATGCTCTGGTAAATTGATTTATTAAAAACTGAAACTTTTTTGAATTTGAAGAGGATGGGAAATGCTATGGGAGAACTTGCATTTATTGCCTGCCAGCTTCAGGAATATGGTGGGTCATGTTCTTTGTGGGGCAGAAAAGTGAGTAAGGTGATACTGAATCTTCTGAACAAACTGGATCTCCTCAGAAATTGTCTACAGTTGGGGAAGAAGAGACAGGGAAGTCAATTGACAAGAAAAGAAAATCAAGGCCTTAAAGAAGAGAAAGAGGAGGAGCATCGAGTGGTTGTGGGAAAAAAGAAAAATGTGGTTTCAGAGTCTGTCAATGACGAGTCTGATTCAGAACCTGCACCTGTTGAACCACCTGAACCAGTTGATGATGATGATGGTTCCCATTTATGTAATCACATTTTAATAATTGAATTTTTTTATACTGCATCACACAAATAACCTTTATTGGCTACAACAAATTGCAACAATTCATTATTTTCTGTATAGGTTATAGTTTCTATCATAGATGTAGTTGTATTTTTACTTTTGTGTTCTATTGAGAATAGTTTTAAGTTTTTGATTCATTGTAATTTCATACTAAATTTACCTGGCTATGCTTCATATCTATAATTTATGTTTCCACTACTTTCACATGAGTAACTTTCTAGCATGCTCTAGGATTCTCCTCAGCTGGTTTGTATTAGTGTAGAAGAAGCTCATCATGCACTCTCTTGAAGAAAGGTAGGCTCCTTTGTTATCTTTTCCCTTGATATATGTACTGAATTTTTGTTTTAAAAAAAAAATCATCAGCTTATAGTGCTTTTTTTTTTTTTAATGTTTCCAACTACAACCTGAAATAAGTTATTGTCCTGGATAATGAGCAATCGCTGATTGTTGCATGTGTAACCCTTCATATTCAACATGGGTTTCATGTCAGCTAAATTTATTGCTAACACATACTCCTATTTACTAATAGATTGCGGCAAGATATTCTTTGCGGTTCCATACAATATGTTATGCTTATATCCAATCTTTTATCTACATGATTGCACTGGTGAGTTTCTTTATGTTATTCTGAGAAATTACAATTATAGTGGAGGCGATTTCCTACTCTCTGTTCTTTTCTGATTTCTTGCTGTCTACAGCGAAAAGTTGCGGGCGGAGTCTGCGTTGTTACTTGGAATTTGAGCAGAGCTAGAAGCATTGAGGCAAAGGATTTGCTGCACTGGAGTTGATGGGTGAATGTGATGAGGAGGTATGTTATTATTTCTCAGTTTGTATGGCTTTTTTAATTCCAGAGAAACTGTTGACTCTTCATTTGTTGTAAAATTCCTAGTTCTTCATGCTATAAACAATTGCAGATCAATTTCATAGGCATGAAAATAATGAATGAGGAGATAGTAGAGGAAATATTATGTTCTTTTAAGTCTAACTACTAATAATTGTGGTTAAATGAAAATGCCATTTTATTTTGACCAAGAGATTTCCTGTTTTTCTAGTTGGAGGAACTTTGTGCTGATATTGTCGACTTGAAATAAATACTAAATGTATAGGAAGTAAACTTGCTTGCGAATAAGGTTCTTCTATCCTACTTAATTTTCTTCTTTTACCTCCATGAATTCTGCAGGAACTTTTCGGTTCATAATTCATTGTTAAGAATAATATGCTCACAGCTCCAGTATTTGTTGACAAATACAAATGATGAGTTCATCAATGGGCAATACCTAATAAGTTGTTTTAGCACATCTACCAACTAGTTGGGACACAAGTTTAATTGATTTATTTGTGCATTTTTAGCTTCAGGAGTTTTCCTCTATACTCAATTGTTCAAATTTAGCGTTTTGTTTTCCATGAATGTTTTAACTCGAGTTATATACACCATGCACCTGGCACAATTCGTAATCTAGCTTAAATTGTTGCACAGAAGAAATCCGGAATAATATGAATGAATCTGTTTTCTGGGTTGAAGATGCTCTCAATTGTTTGATTTATGTGATCATTATAATGCAAAAACATTTCATTCCGAGGATGTCCCAACTTCAGATGAGAAGTTTTTGCAAATTAACATCACTGGTCTGTAATTTGGGTAGATACCAGTTAGTAACTATTAAGTCTGAATGGTGAATGCAACCTATTTATGTAGTTTGATTAGGAGAGATAAACTGTCTTATTCAAGCAAGTTTTGTTGGCATTGGTGTCTAGTTCTTGTTTGACATTTACACGTTATGCATGCTTAGCAGCCTAGTCATTTAAGGTTTCGGAGATTAAATATGATTACTTGTCTGCAAGTCAAAAGTTGTTGCATCTCTCTCATTATTATATATAGGTGTGGCTTATGCTTCTTATGATGCTTCCTGTGATCGTCACTAGTACAGTACTACAATTTTAAGTTTTTTCACACGTTGGAAGTATAAATATCACGTAATAAATAAGTAGAATATACGACTCCTCCGTCGGCAAAATGTTCACAAATGCCATGTGAAACATTAAATAATAAAATATTTTAAAATAAAAGACTAAGAAATTTGATATTTTAATAATTAAACTACAATAATTAGCTAGATTTTTTATTTGCGTTTCTTCTAAACCAAAAAAATCTTGTTAAATGAGTATATTTGTTTTATCTTTTCATTTTAATGCTACAAAATTACAAAAAGATCAAATAATAAAACAGAAAAAGATGGATATTAAAAAATATAAAGATCAAATTATACAATACTATGTGAAAAAGATATTATTAAAAATTTATAGTCTAATTTCAATTCCTTATTCTTATGATAAGGAAAGTGTCTACCGATTAGGAGATAGCAAATTTCGGTAATTACCAAATTATCGATCAGTAATTACCGAATCGAATCAATTCGGTAACTGAAAATGGGTAACGGTAATTTACTGATTAGTAATCGGTAATAACCATTGGTATTCGGTAACGGTTTCGATAGGAGAGTCTGAAATTTCGGTAAAAAAAATTACCAAATTACCGAATTTTGATTCCTCAAAACTATATATATATATATATAATCGGTAATTATCGATTATCATTATGAAATTATAATGGTTTTCATAGATTCGATAATCGGTAAATTACCGTCGGTATCGGTAATCGGTAGTGAGCACAAAAAATTTTGGTTACCGATACAATTCGGTATTGATAATGGTAGTGGTAAAAAACTTATCGATTAACCGATTATCGACCGTCCGGTAACGGTAATTAGTAACAATTACCGATTGCTCATTCCTACTGATTATATTTTATTTTTTAATGTACTGATCTGATTGGAACATGATAAAATCTGGGACTACATGTACCTAAGAAATAAAAATCATATAATTATTTTGTTTTTTAAATAACACATTTTTCATATTAATTCTTAGTCTTTTTCATTTTTCCTTTCAAAAAAATTAGCAGCCTTGTGGCAATATGGCATCATCAAGTTACGTTTTTCTTTCCGTATCGCCTTCGTGTCAGCAAATTAGTGGACAAATAAAAGAAAACATATGATAGACCGAAAACACCAGATCCGACTTCCCACTGACCAGTGACCAGTAAGTGGTGACAAGTGTTACGTGTCTAGCGTCTCCTTCCTACCTCTTCCCTGCTCCTCCTCTCTCTTTGCTTCCTCTCTACTAAACACCAGTAAAAATCAATATCAATCTATTCCATTTATATAAACCTAACCATCTGCGCACGTTAGTCTCTCTCCTCCTCCTATTTCTCCCTTTCCTTCATTCTGCAGATTTCTTTTTCTACTCTAAATTAAAAATCGGTTTCGAAATAATCGCTTCGCTTTGGATGAAAGCTGACACATTATTATTGCGCAATTGATTGCTCTTATGTTTTATCATCAACTCACTGGCGCATTTTAGCCACCTGCAACTCCTTTCTTCTTTTTGTCTTTTCTTTAACCGCCTTTCTCTGTCTGTCTCTGTTTTTGCCTTTCAGTCGAAAATCAGTTTCTATCACGACTGCTAATTATTATAGGTACGCACGCTCTATATGATTATAATGGAATGTGCCTTCATATTGTTTTTGCTTTTATAGAAGCTGATAATTCTTCTTCTTCTGATTGGTAGACTGATTTAAAAATGGCAAGTTCTTATGTATTTTGATCTATTAAACGGCATCTGTTTTTGTTCTTCCGTTATTTGTTTACTCCTCTGTAGATCAATTTCATTCAATGTGAATGACTTTATATTTTTGATGTGAAAATCGTTTAATTCGAGCTAAACTGATATCAGTTTGGCAATGTGCATTATCTTCTTTTTTTTTTTTCTTTCAATTATATATCTTCTATGTGATTGGACACCATGATGTTAAACTTCAAATCCAGAGCTGTAGATTTTTCTTGTAAGATCGTATCAGATCTAAAATTGAAAAATTATTTTGTTTCATTTTTCTGGAATATTTTTGTTAATTAAATTAATGTTGTATCGTATTGATATTTAAAATTTAATCAACAATTTTGATAGCGGTTGATCTGGTAATGATGTTTCAGTCTGTTGCTGGTGAGTCTACCATGAGAGGGCGGCATGCTGACGTTGCATTCTCGACGTACAAGCGAGTACCTTCGAAGGATTTTATACATGCCACTGATAGAGAAGATAACTCAGGTGTGTTCTTTAATTTCCATATCTATGTGCTTAGATTCTTTTTTCTGTCTAAAATTCTGTTGGATTTTTCCTTTTTTTTTTTTTGGCCTGGTTGAGGTTAATATGTTTAATCCGAGTCACATGTTGGGCGTGAAATTTTGTTGAAGGCCTTTGAGTTAGCAATAATTGTTATTTTTACTACTTTAATATGATGTGGCAGAACGTTTTGTCTCTACAGTCTAAATGTCTAATTAGATTCCGTATGTTTAATTGATATATTAATGCAAGTTGCTTGGAATCAGAATTTTTCTTCCTATTTTTGTGTAAGGATTAGTATTCCATTTATAAATTAATGATGCAGCTGTGTGGAAATCCATTTTTTCTTTATTTGGTTATTCACTCAAGGGAGGGTAAACTTCTTATTGTTTGCATTATGGGATCTTATTAGCCCAGCTCAGTAGCTCATTTTCGATATTTTGAAATATCTGATTGCGATGACTTTTCTTCATGATAATCAAAGAGCTAAAGGGTCCTGTAACAAAAAGAGAATTTGCTTTTCCATTTATGTTTACAGTGCCCAGATGTAGCAGTCTTAATTTGTAGTGAAAATTCAGTAATTTTGTGACATTTAAAAACTATTCACTATTGTACTAATTTCTTTTGTGGACTGTAGTGCATTTGCAGCTTGGAACAGGCAAAGATATAGGAAATCCTTCTGGGAGGCATTCTTTGTTGCATGTACTGGTTGCGACTATTTCTTCTTTTTTGTTTGGCTACCATCTTGGGTAGGCTCTTCAAAACTATATCATCATTTCTTTCTCATTTTCATGTTAGAGGATTTCACAGTCATCATCCCATTGTTTTTGTTGTTAATACAGTGTAGTCAATGAGACACTAGAAACTATTTCTTCAGACCTAGGCTTTAGCGGGAATACAATGGCTGAAGGTACTTGCTTAGAATGACAATCCCTTTTGTTTTATGTTTCCTTTTGATAAACCATTTTGATTTATAATTTTAAATTAAATGTAGGTCTCGTGGTGAGTACATGCCTAGGGGGTGCTTTTATTGGATCCTTGTTCAGTGGTTTGATTGCAGATGGAGTGGGGCGACGCAGGGCATTCCAGCTTTGTGCTTTGCCAATGATAATAGGGGCTTCAGTGAGGTATTTTCCTCCAGGCTTATATATTTCATCTGCAATATTTTGTTATTGGTGTTTCCATGAGGTATTTAATGTATGTATTTTTAGCAAAATTAATAGAACTTTTGCAGTTAATAAGATGGAAATTCTAGGTGAATGGTAACATGACATTTTATGAACAATTATAACATGAAACAAATTTCACTGTTCTTACCAGGCTTTGTTTGACTAATATAATTTTATTTAATATATGCCAAAAATAATTTTGTGCGAGTGTACCCTTGTGATGGACTTGAATTATGTAAATTATCATGGTGATGGAATATTGTATTTATATATTTACTTGCTCCAAATTCCCTATACACACATCTATGACTGTCGAATTGCTAATGTCATTCTTGTGTGCTTATGGATCTGCTCAAATATAACATTGCAGTGCAACAACCAAGGATCTATGGGGCATGCTTTTGGGGAGGCTGTTTGTTGGCACTGGCATGGGTATTAGCCCCTCTGTTGCAGCTCTCTATGTGTCAGAGGTGTATATTTCTTTTGTTTGTATTTAATTGCTAGTTCCTTCTTTATTCTCTTTTGTGAAAAAATCTTTTAAATTATATTGATAAATGATTCTCATAATATGGCATCATGAAACAGGTTTCGCCTGCTCATGTAAGGGGCACTTATGGGAGTTTAACACAAATTGCAACATGTCTTGGAATTATGGGGTCTTTGTTTATTGGAATTCCAGCCAAGAATACCGTGGGTTGGTAAGATATCGAAAACATAAATGTTCTTGGATACTTGTTGGCACAAACTGATTCTCACTGAAATTAAACAATAATTATTATGTTCAGGTGGCGCATTTGTTTCTGGGTGTCTGCCATTCCTGCTGCAGCCCTTGCTGTTTTCATGGAGTTTTGTGCTGAGAGTCCTCATTGGCTTTTCAAGGTTTTCTTCTCTCAGTTTTGCATCTGAAACAGAGCTCTTTTTAGCATTTGGGTTTGCATTTGATTATTGATATAGCTGAACTCTATCTGGCCTCATTTACTGTTTCCAAGCATGAATATGGGTTCCTACATGTTATCACTTACACCATTCTTTAAGCAACAGTGTTTAGTTTCCTTTAAGAGATAAATATCTGCATGTATTATTTATGAAGATTCCATAATAGAATAAATCTGCCGTAATTTAGTACATCAGTTGAGCTTATTTGTTCCTATTGAAGTTTTATTCCAAGTGTGAATGTATCTGCATGTGTTTACATACACAGATGTAAAGCTTAAATCAGAAATTTAAATTTTGTTTTCGACGATGAAAATCTACATAGAATTCAATGGAAATGTCACGACAGGAATTGTATTTATCATGAGAGAACAGCTTTGAATTGAATTTTATCATTAAATAGTTTTTTAATATAGTGTTGGTTAACGCTCTGATGGCTTAAATTTTCTGACTAAATGGATGACATGGTTGTCTGGGAAAAAAAAATGAATCCAATTAGATTTGGATATTGGTTAATTTAAATACAAACTAGTGGGAGATCCATCCATATTATAAGGCACATATAAAATCATCTTTGTAAAATCAAAAGGTATGCATCTTCTTTGTGCTTGCCACAGGTATCATTAATGTGCATAATGCATATGAAGCTGGTTAGGTATATAATTATAAATTTATAGTCATCAATGCTCTCAAAAATCCATGAACAAATTCTTTTGTTTTGCTATATTGTTGAAAAGTTCATAGACAAACTGCTAACTGTATATGTGGGCAGCTGTTCTTTAGTATGAATCATCTAGCCATGATATGTTCAAGAGAATTTTATTAATGATGATTTACTTTTCTGCATTGCATCAGAGAGGAAAAGGTGCTGAAGCTGAAGCTGAGTTTGAAAAGCTTGTAGGAGGATCTCATGTCAAATCTGTGATGGCTGAATTATTGAAGTCAGATCGAGGAGAAGAAACCGATAACAAAGTAAAGTTATCAGAGTTGCTCTATGGTCGCCATTTTAAATGTAAAAATGTTCTTTTATTTGTGATAACACTTATAGATCAGTTCCCCTCCAGATAATTAAATTCACTTCTCTATTTGCAGTGGTTTTCCTTGGCTCTGCACTTTTTGTCTTACAACAGTTATCTGGCATAAATGCTATATTCTATTTCTCATCAACTGTGTTTAGAAGTGCTGGTGTTCCCTCAGACTTCGCAAATACATGTATTGGAATATGCAATTTATTGGGTATAGAATAGAAATGACTTCACTCTGATGAAAGACATTTTATTTGTGCACTATATGGTTTGTTTGTTTCTCCTAAATCGTTTGTTTTTTAATATTTCCTCAGGTTCGGTGATTGCAATGCTTTTGATGGATAAACTGGGAAGAAAGGTGCTTCTTATTGGGAGTTTTTCTGGAATGGTAAGGGGAAAATTTCATTGAACAAATTTTATTTTGAGCATTCATTTGAAAAGACTTGGGAGCCATATGATTAAGTCATAAAAATAGGTCTGTTTATCCATGTTTATGACGCCCTCAAACATTAAAAATACTGGTATAAAATCCTCAAGTAACTAGGATTTTCTAGACGATGATAAAATTTGGAAACCAATTACTAGGTGATGAGTGAGGTTGTGACATTAAAATGTATTTGTATGAAATCTAGCATGTCTCATTTTCAGTTTCTTATTTTCTTCCACATAATCCCTTACAAGC
This sequence comes from Croton setiger, assembly GCA_948099555.1. Taxonomy (NCBI): domain Eukaryota; kingdom Viridiplantae; phylum Streptophyta; class Magnoliopsida; order Malpighiales; family Euphorbiaceae; genus Croton; species Croton setiger. The sequence goes on from CANUEY010090625.1 coordinate 25,178, forward strand.
ACATTACATATGTAAGCATGATATCTAACTTATGTCTGATTACGCACTTTGCATAATCAAGTGTAGTGGTTTTTCATCTTTCGCATTTTGTTGTACAGGCAGTGTCAATGGGTATTCAAGCTGCTGCAGCAAGTTCATTTGTGCCAAGCACTTCTGCCTTGTATCTATCTGTTGGAGGCATGCTAATGTAAGTAAGTTGTATGTAAAATATATAAGTATAAATGAACTGAGCTCGATATTTTCTTTCAGATAGTTCAAGATTGTTTTGTTACCACAAGTTGATGGCAATTTATAACTGATTCTGTTAGAACAATGTACCGTTTTAAAATAATGCCCAGTCCTACTATTATAAATATGTAACAGAAATATTTTGTTATGCGATTGCTAAAGACATTAATATTTAAAAAATTGCAAACCATGCTGAAAGTTGCTGGAAATTGTCCTCTTCCCTTAAGTTGTAAAATGGAAAGGACTAAACTTATGAGCCTCCCTGTGTTCTGTCTTAATATTTTATATCTCTGCTAGGCTTGCTCTAAGGTATCTGTCATTTGAAAAAATAACTTGATAATGCAGGTTTGTATTCACATTTTCTCTTGGAGCTGGTCCAGTGCCTAGTCTGCTTCTGTCAGAAATACTGCCAAGTAGAATTAGGGCAAAGGCAATGGCCGTTTGCATGGCTGTGCATTGGGTAATTGTCTTCTGCTGATCTTCCTGTTGCTTTTGTCTGCTTTCACCTTTTCCTCTTTTTTCGCACTGGAAAATTCAAAGAATTTTGCACGTGAAATTTATGTTTATTGTGACGCTAAAGTATCTTTAGATGAGTCTGATGTTAACTCCCAGTTGTGAATTTTTGAATCAAAGTTAGAATAATTCCTATTCCCTCGGTAAGATGCAATAGATTAGTGAACTAATTAAGACAGTCGAGTGGAAATACAAACTCAGTATTGGCATTTGACAAAGTGGAACAATATATAGTTGATATTACTTGAAAGATCAAACTAGCAAATTCTCGGGTTAAAATGGTACTTGACATGGTGTTAGCACACTTGCATGTAAACAATTTATTTTTTTATTTTGAAGATGTATGGCAAAAGATACCTATCCTCGTGTACAGCAAAAGACATATTGCAATTATTTCAGTGGTGTTAAAACAAATTATAGACAATTTAACCATATAATAAGCATTACATTCTTTGGTTTTGCTTTCATTTCTCTGCTTTCTTCTAGCTTCTTAAGTTTAACTAGAAATATAACTGCTGAGTGCTGAGTTGCTGACTAAACCTTTGGATGTATCTAATAGGTGGTAAACTTCTTTGTGGGTCTATTATTTCTGCCATTGCTGGAGAAAATTGGGCCACTAGTCTTGTATACAGTTTTCGGAAGCTTTTGTTTGTTGGCAGTGTTTTTTGTGAAGAATAATGTGTTAGAAACAAAAGGAAAATCCCTACAAGAGATTGAGATTGCACTACTGCCATCAGAATAAGGTAAATGCTTTTTCATATGCTTTCCAATTTGGTGCGAACTCTTTTTCTATTCTTGTGTTAAAGCCATAATGCTTAAAAATTTGGCCATGAACTTTGTTCTGTCTTAAAATTTTTATTTATTCCCCATGTCTGCTCTATAATAATTGGAAAAACAAACGAAACGACCATCACTGTTAAGCCCGGATCAGATTAAAGAATGAAGCATTGTCTAATCATTGTTTTCCAACTTCATTTGTATTACGTGTATTCCAGTACCAAGAAGTCCCCGGATGAAGTATGAAGAAGAAGGTTTAGGCTAAATATATATACAATGCAGGATCCATATCGCAGCACTTACTGGACTTGAACCTTGAAAATGGTTGTGGGGCAGGAATGTAGATATAAATATAAATATAAATATACGATGGAATTGGCTTACAGGCCCAAGAGTCAAGAGCTGAACTGTGCTATGTATTTTCGTAACTGGCTTACATCAAGTTCCACTCACTCAGTGCATCCGCAATTGGTCCAAGCATGGCTAACCTCACCTCTTAGATTTTTCCTGCATTTAGTTGTACACTGTATGATTTGAACTGAGGCTTGAAAAAGAAGCTGAAAAGAACTTCTACTGATTAAGTTGGAGATTTATTTTGATGGACTTATTTCATTTTTTTTTTCTAAATTTGAGGATCATATATGATTTTGCAAGGAGATGAACATAGATTAATATGTATATGGCTATTGATTTTCCCCAATATTTCTTGCATTGATTTATGGCTTCTAGTGATGGATATACTTGGACGAACTTGTAGCCGGATGTTGCATGTATATGTGATCCGTCACTTTCAACACTTCATGTAGTGGAAATTTATAAGGTTCAAGAAATAATAAACTTTTGGTGTTGAATTTATAAAAGTGAGTGAAAAAGAATCTCCTACTCTTTCCAAAATGCATTAACCAAATGTTATAGAAAAAAATTGTATTCATTATATTCTTTATATATCATCTTTTATATGGAACAATTAAGTTTTTGACCTCTCAGTCAATTTTGTTTATTTTTTTTACTTATTTCTTTTTTCAATTTTTTTCTTACTTTTTCCACATTTCCCTTTTCAATATTTTTTCAATTTATAATATTGACTATTTTAAAAAGTTTTTCTATATAAATAAGGGGTAATTACTATTGGGTCCCTGAGGTTTGGCCTAATAGACTCGTAGGTCCCTCTATTTCTAAAATTGTATCAAATAGTCCCTAACTTTTGGAAATTGTACTCTGAGGTCCTTTGACCGTTAGTCAACGGTTAAA
>CANUEY010090645.1:0-14122 GCA_948099555.1 Croton setiger
ATATATATATATATATATCATTTGGTAATCAGTAACGTTCTGAAATTACAATGGTTTTTCACAGATTGTGTAATCGGTAAATTACCGTCGGTAATCGGTATCGGTAGTGAGACAAAAAAATTTCGGTTACCGCCACCATTTGGTATCGGTAATGATAGTGGTAAAAAACTTATCGGTTAACCGATTACCGATCATTCGTTAACGGTAATCTGTAACGGTTATCGAATGCTCACCCTATCCACCACTGCCTCCAGGACTATTGTGGAAAATCTTTTATAACCGGTTGTGAATTGACTCTTCTACGCAACCCATTAATGTATTTCATTTACAAATAAAATAAGATAAAATAGAATAAAAATATAAATATGATTAACTTGGTTGGTATACATATTTCCAAGAGAAAGTGGGAATGAGATCTATTCAATTGTATTGGCGTCACTTTCTATAAGAGATATGTGATAGTGATTTTTACAACCTTTCTTTTCTTTTCTTTTAAGTTTTATTTTTGGTAATTTGACTCTTTTCTCCCCTCACATTTTTCTGATGTAAATAATAAGAACTAATATATATTCAAAACATAAACAAATTAGATCTTGAAAAGCAACCTCTTTTTTGGACTTTAATTGGGTCTATGCATTGAGTCAATTTCATTTTCCTTGTTTCTATAATTACACATGATGGTGACATTAATTATATTACTCATAACCCTTTAAATTAGCTAAGTTTTGAAATTCGACTTGACAAAATATATATATATATATTATTTCTGTTTATTATGTTTAAAATTTTTTATTTTTATGATTTTTTGATTTAGTTACAAATGGAGAGAGAAAAAGGGAAAAATGCATACGTAATTTAATCTCGAGCATTTTAGCACCGTGTATTAGAGTGTTAACCGCTTGAACCAATTTTATTTTATTTTATATGATTTAGAAGTTAGAGAATAATGAATTTATATATTTGTATAATTATCGATATTGATATTGTCAGTATGGAGTAAAATTTATTGTTTATGTGCATTAGAGTTTTTGTAAAAATTTGCCTCAATTTAAATAATAAAGTGGAATTAATGAAAAGGAAAAGTGAATATTTTTTCTGAAAAAAAGGGAATTCCAGATTAATGTACTTTTCTGTTATAGTCATACTTGAACAATTTTTGTTACAAAATTTAGTTTAGGCACTGAGTTGTTAAACCATTAAAATAGAAGTAGTATTGGTGAAAAATAGCCTTATTTTATTTATTTGCAAAAGTTATTAAATTTAAGTATGATTTTAAATTGGATTTGATAAATTTGAAAAGATATAGGCTTTTGAATTAAGCGAAAAAAGCATGACCACCTTTTTTTATTTTTGTTTTGTCCTTGTTATTGTTATGGTACTAACTCCATTTCAAAATATAAATCTCTTTTTCTTAGTATTAAATGATATTTTTAAGAATTATATTTCATAAATGAGGAAATTGAAAATTTTAGTTATATTAAAATAAAAATATTATTGCCAATTTAAATAAAAATTAATTATAAAAAAGAAGAATTTAAAGTATCAACAATGCTTAGATTTAGGAATACTTTTTGCAACATTCATTTTTCAAAAATATATATTTTTCACGTCATTGCAAAATAATCTCTATAAAAAATGTCTTCACTCACATAATGCATTATCTCATAAATTAAATTTTTTATGGCTCCACAGTAACTAATGAAAAGAATTTTTATAAATTTAATTTTTTACACATGTTTACATTTGATTGGTAGATATTTAAATAAGGAGAGTATTAATAAAATGGTCTTGTCCACGCACCGCAGTCACAATATTTAACCTATTTTTAATGTAAGAAGCAACTACATTGTATATTTATTTCCTTATTGATCCCAAATGCTCACATTAATCACTTCACTAACTCACTTTTCCTTTTAAAACAGAATATTACATTTAATAATCACTTCACTATTTCCCATCTCTAGTTATGAAATAACTGCTTCCATGTGAGTTTATGCTTTTTCATTAAGAAGTGAAATTCCACAAAAAGAAAGGGAAAAAATTGAAGGTAAACTTTTTAAATTTTATTGTGGAAGAGTCAATTTATTACGTCAAGGTTTAGTTGAATATTAGGATAATGTAGATAATATGCTGCCAGCTTACCAATTTTTGGGGATAACTAATATTGCGACCGGAACTCTAGTTAATTTTCTGACTTTGCAAACTAAGCATATTTTGAGTATTCTTCATTTTTCTTCAATTGAGATTTAAGATTTATGAAGTTTAAGACTTTTGCTGAATTACTTGGTAGAGAAATTTGTACTAGTCAACATGCATTTATAATTCAAAATAACAACCCAAAAGCTTTAATTAATGTTCAAATTTACAAATACAATGTATATTATATTTTTGAATTTACGATTCGATATTCTAAACACAACTGAATTTAAAGTCGTTAAATAATTACAGACTGATCGGAATTGAAACTATTAAGGTTGACATCTTTGACCCCTAGGTGTAGGTGTTGTATTTCCACGTGGTTAAGGTTGAATTATATTGTCAACTCCTCCAACCATTGAGTTCTTTCAATACATTTAAGGAAAGCTTAAAAACTAAACACCACTTATTAATTATGATGATGATAATAGTAGTAGCTTAATTAATTAAATTAAAGAAACTAATTAATCTGGCTTAGAAAAGAAAGCAAGAAAGAATGCATGTGGTTGGGTCAATGTCAGAGTAAAAAACTAAGAGGAGACAGAAGAAATAATAAAGAAAAGAAGAGAGAGAAAGAGAAAGTCATAGTTTAATGGATATTGTGTTAGAGAGAGGACACCACCGTATCTACAAAAATCCTAAAAATTCGATTCACTTTGCTTTACATTGCAAAGGGCAGATTAAAGCGTATGTATACATTTTCTTATTAACTATTAAACTAATCTTAATCAGATAATCAACTCTAATTATTTTTTCTCTTCCTCCTCCACCTTCCTACACTACATACAGGTAAGGTAACCCCATTTTCTTTTTTTTTTTTTAATTTTTCTCTCTTTCTTCAACCATTTTGCCTGCTTGTGCTTCGCTGTTCCTGTTCTTGGGTCAATGTTCTTGTTCTTCATTTCTTATATTTTACTACTAAAAATATTAATTAAACTAGAGCCCCGAACGTGCTCTTTCTTTTGTCTTCTTTCTTAAACAAAAACCCAACTGATTTTCCTTTTTTTCACGCTTGCTAGCTTCAAAAATTTAAATGATTAGCTCTTTCTATTCACTCTTATTTTTTTTTTGGTAGATTACAAAAATAATCTTTCTTTGCTTTGAGATAGAGAGATGAAAAAGAAAGACTAGATTTTGGAATTTGGGCTGGTTTACATCTTTTGAGAGCCATGCTTGTCTTTCACAATTGAGTAGCTATATCTACTATTTCTTTTTTTTATTTGTTTGGGGTTTTCAAATCTTGAAATGGGTTTGTAGAGAAATAAGGGAGGGAGAGTATATTTTTTTTATTAATTTGTTCAATTTCTATGTTTATTTCTGTATTTCTAATTTTCTTGATTCACGCAAAACAATGCTAAACATGATACTTTGCTTCTAGTTAAGCTTAGCAGTGCCCTTTTCTTTCTTATATCAGAAAAAGGGTACCTGCAAAATTGCCAGTTCTTTAAAGGAGCTTCCCCTTATATACATTAGTAAAGGTTGCATGTGTTATTCTTGAGGAGAAGACTTTCTTGCTCAGTTATGAACTGCTTAACGGAGAAAGATCAGGAAAACCCAACGACTTGAACAAGAAGTAGAGAAAAATTTGAACTTTTTGTATTTTTTCTCTCTCCATGGCTGTTACTCTGCAACAGATCCACCAGCAACAGCACCAGCACCAGCACCACCTCAACAACCACCACCCGCACCACCACCACCACCACCACCACCACTCAGTGGCTGTTAAGGTAAATGAGCAGCAGATGGGGACAAAAAGAGGGTACACATTTATACAAGCGCATAGGGCGTGGCTTCCTAAATTCTTTTTGCTTTGGGTGATACTTATGGCATTTATTAGTTGGACGATATATAATGGCATGGATGCTGATAATAAAGTGAGGAGAAAGGATGTTCTTGGTAGCATGTGTGATCAAAGGGCAAGAATGTTGCAAGATCAATTTAGTGTTAGTGTCAATCATGTTCATGCCCTTGCGATTCTTGTTTCCACTTTTCATTACAACAAGAACCCATCTGCAATTGATCAGGTTTTGCTCAGCTCCTTCATTTTTTTTTTCTTTTAATTTTATAAATTTTTAATGCTATGGTGGTAAAGTTTCTTTTTGATTGCTGAGGAATGGTAAAAAAAATCAATCTTTAAAGGCTAAGTCTGCTGCTGTTCTGTTCCGGTTGAAATAACTCAAAGTTGGATTTGGTCTAGCCTAATAATGATAAAGTTTTATTTGACTTCTCTTATTTAGCAATTTCCAGTAGAAGTTGTATATGTAATTGATTCTATGAAAAAATTAAATTTTGCTTGAGAAGTTTATTTTATTGATTTATGATGAAATTGAGGATGAAGTAAACAGTATTTGAAAATTTTGAGTTTCTGCCATTTTGTTTTCATGGGTATAATAAATTTAAATTACGGGTTTGATTAGTTTTCTTGATAGGGCGTAACAATTTTTTTTTTTTTTTTTCAATAGAGAAGTTGACATTTTTTGTCCCTTGTTCTCAAATTGTGCATATTGAAACTGTGTTTCATGTAAAATACAGAATACATTTGCCGAGTACACAGCTAGAACATCATTTGAGCGGCCATTGTTGAGTGGAGTAGCCTATGCACAAAGAGTGATTGATGCGCAGAGGACTGAATTTGAAAGGCAACATGGATGGACTATAAAAACAATGAAGAAGGAGCCTTCACCCACGCGAGATGAGTACGCACCAGTGATATTTTCTCAAGAAACAGTTTCCTACATTGAATCTATTGATATGATGTCAGGGGAGGTAAATCAAATTCACACAATTTGTGAATCTATCTTGTAATTTTGTTTACATGTTTTTATGTTCTAATAATATTATATAATATGGTGTTTGATTGGGAATGAACCAGTAATATCGCCTCTGCATGTAGGAGGACAGGGAAAACATACTGAAGGCTAGAGCTACAGGAAAAGCTGTGTTGACCAGCCCCTTCAGGTTGCTTGGGTCTCATCATCTTGGTGTGGTTCTGACATTCCCTGTTTACAAGTCTAAGCTTCCTCCAAATCCCACAGTAGCACAGCGTATAGAAGCGAGTGCTGGGTAAGTTTTGTATTTTCATCGCAGCTGGAATCTTGATTTGGATGAACTGAAGAGTTTGCAATTTTTAGAAGTCATAAATTTGATCAGTCAAGATTTCTCTCAACATTTTCTATCTTACACTTTAATTCTGGCATGTAAAAATCTTAATTAACTAAGTTGACATTGGTGGGTGGGGTTTAGTAAAGCTCAATCTTAAGTATTGAGGTATAGTGTTTGGGAAAGATTAGAATTAAACATCTCATTTGTCTAGTTTAGCTTACATGTATGTCATAAATTAAGTGAAAATCATTTTACTTGTTAATTTGGGACCTGTTAATTCCTTGTTTTATGATATGGATTTTCACTTGGACCAGGTACCTTGGTGGAGCCTTTGATGTGGAGTCCCTTGTAGAGAATTTACTTGGACAACTTGCTGGGAATCAGGCAATTTTGGTGAATGTTTATGATATAACTAACTCTTCTGATCCACTAATTATGTATGGTCATCATAATCAAGAAGGCGACATGTTCCTTGTGCATGAGAGCAAGCTGGATTTTGGAGATCCTTTCAGGAAGCATCAGATGATATGTAGGTAAGTGCATTAATTAATTGACTAATGTTTTTTCACAAGCATTGTTTAGGCTTTTATCTTGCAGTTATTTTATACTTTAGACTTTGAACAGGTATCATGAGAAGGCGCCAACATTGTGGACAGCACTCACCACTACATTCTTATTCTTTGTGATTGGTTTATTAGTGGGTTATATCTTGTATGGCGCAGCAATTCACATTGTAAAAGTTGAGGATGATTTTCATGAAATGCAGGAGCTGAAAGTACGAGCAGAAGCTGCTGATGTCGCCAAATCCCAGGTGTTTATCCTGACATAATGAAGAAGCAAAGTTCAATTCTCATTTATAATTTGCAGCATCTTTTTATACCTGGTTATGATTTTGAGTTCTTGATTCCAGTTTCTAGCTACTGTATCTCATGAAATCAGAACACCTATGAATGGCATTCTTGGTACGAATATGTTCCCATCTTTTATTTTAGGTACAGAGATATTCTAGATGCCTTTACCTCACTAATCGGTTACCTGGTCTGTCTGATTGCAGGAATGCTTGCTTTGCTCCTTGATACTGATCTGAGTTCAACACAAAGGGATTATGCTCAAACTGCCCAGGTCTGTGGAAAGGCACTGATAACTTTAATAAATGAGGTCCTGGACCGTGCAAAAATTGAAGCTGGCAGGTTAGAACTTGAAGCTGTCCCATTTGACCTTCGATCCATACTAGATGATGTTCTTTCTTTGTTTTCTGAGAAGTGCAGAAACAAGGGAATTGAGGTAAGTCATTCAGATTTACAATAAGACAAAGTTTGAGTTTATTTTCTGTTGCTAGCTGAAGTTCTTGCCCAATAAAGGGCATGACAAACTTGCTCTCCAATTTCAGTGTTTTACATGGTAAAAAAATAAACAGTCAGGTGCATTCACCTTGTTTAAAAACTGACATGTCTGCAATTTCCCCCTGGGACAATGTGGCACTTGTTGTAATGCATGTTATCTCATTCATCAACTCAATTTTCCAATCCATGTGAATGTACAGCTTGCTGTCTTTGTGTCTAGCAAAGTTCCAGAAATCATTCAAGGGGATCCTGGGAGGTTCAGACAAATCATTACAAATCTTGTTGGGAACTCTGTCAAGGTTGGTGGGTTGCTCACAAATCATGCTTTCTTATCTGTTCAAGTTGCAAGAATATATTCCTGGTTTTTAAGTTGGCTCAATTATTAGCTTGTCAATGATTATATTGACAAGCAGTCGTAATTTGCCATCAATTTCTTATTTGACATGTTGAATTGTAGTTATTCAATGACCATTATTTCTACTTCTAGTAATATTGTCATCTTCTGAAATATATTTTTCACAATTTATTGAATTAACCAAGTTTTTGACAGTTCACTGAACGGGGGCATATATTTGTTAAAGTTAACCTGGATGAGCATACTAAGGCCACAACGTATGCAAATGGTGATGATTGTCTGAATGGAGGAGCCAATGAAAGTGTAGTTATATCTGGTGCCTGTCAATTCAAAACCTTAAGTGGTTGTGAAGCAGCTGATGATCAGAATAGCTGGGAAGCCTTTAAGCATTTAGTGACAGAAGAAGAATTCCAGTCTGATGCCTCACTAAATGTATTAACTAGTAATGAAGCTTCTGAGAATGTTACTATAACGGTATCTGTGGAGGATACAGGAATTGGAATCCCCTTGCATGCACAAGATCGTGTTTTCATGCCTTTCATGCAGGCAGACAGTTCGACCTCTAGAAATTATGGTGGAACTGGTATTGGTTTGAGCATAAGTAAGTGTCTGGTTGAGCTTATGAGCGGTCATATAACCTTTACTAGCCGGCCTCAGGTCGGCAGCACATTTTCATTCACTGCTGCTTTTGGGAGGTGCAAGAAAAGTACAATTAACAAAACAGAGAAGCGCAATTCTGAGGATCTTCCTTCTAGTTTTAGAGGATTGAAAGCACTAGTAGTTGATGGCAAACCAGTGAGGGCTGCTGTAACCAGATATCATTTGAAGAGGCTTGGTATTGCAGCCGAAGTTGCTAGCAGTCTCAAGGCAGCTGCCAGTGTCTGTGGGAAAAGTACTTCTCCCAAATCTGGGTATGTTCTTCGCTTTTTTCCATGGACATTTTTAACTTTTAATCATGCAGAAAGAAATTGAAATGCTCAAATAAAATAACAAAATATACGGCTGCAATGTTCCTTCCATGATCTTGTACCGTGAACCTGTTCAGTTGTTCACCCAATGTCCTGATCAGGATTTTCCAATTACAATAAATGTCAACAATATTTGCCAAGATAAGGCCAGGTCGTTTCTAAAGGAAGAAGACATATATTGCCTCAGCTGTCCTCCCAAATGTGGAACCCGACTCCCATTAATTCATTTTCTACTAATAAGGTCTTCTTAACCATTGCTCATAATGACATGAACTGGAATGTTGTAGTGTTCCTGGATTATATGTCTTTTTCACTTCGTGTTCATCCTGCTATTTCTGCTTAATCTTCTTCAAGATTGGGTGATAAAGCTGCTAATCTTCACATTATATACCCCAGTTACTGGGAGGAAGACCTAGCCCTGCACTGCACCTTAAAATGCCATCTGAGAAGTCTCTTTCTTAGTCCTTCAATTTCAACCTGGGAAATTAAACTACTCACTCTAAACCAAGTTGACCGCCTTGAAGTAAAATAAGTATCCTAAGTAAAGACATGGAGCATCTTTTTCCTAAAAAATTTCATAGTAAGTTTGTCCTATTGTTAATATAGTCTTAAACCAGCTAGACTTGAAGGAAAAGTGCACATTTAGCGACCAACTAGAGTAGGATCATTGCATTGTAAGCTAATTAGAGGTGTGAGTTATTCCTTTATGGATTTTGTGAGATATATTAATTCATAGTACACTACGACCTAAACCATGCACCTAGGTAGGTGATAGGGAGTCTAGCTATTCTTCCTACGGGATTATAAATAATAGAGACTTGTTGGGCTTCAATAAAATAAAATCCTATGTTTTACATTTTCATTTTGCATGGCAGCTGCTTCCAGCCTGATGTAGTCCTAGTTGAGAAGGACTTATGGCTTTTGGGAGAGGATGGGGGTTCAATTGCGTGGATGCTGGACTTGAAACAGAATGGGCATGCATTTAAGTTTTCTAAGACGCTACTTCTTGCCACTAACATTAGTAGTGAAGAATTTAACAAGGCAAAGGCCGCCGGGTTTGCCGATACTGTGATCATGAAACCTTTGAGAGCAAGTATGATTGCAGCATGTCTTCAACAGGTGCTTGGAATGGGGAAGAAGAGGCCACAAGGATCTTCCTTCCTTAGAAGCCTACTTTGTGGCAAGAAGATTTTGGTGGTTGATGATAATATGGTGAACCGTAGGGTTGCTGCAGGTGCACTCAAGAAGTTTGGAGCTAATGTAGAGTGTGCTGACAGTGGCAAAGCTGCATTAAAATTGCTTCAACTGCCACACAGTTTTGATGCATGCTTCATGGACATTCAGATGCCAGAAATGGATGGGTGAGTTATAAAGATACGTTTATTGTCCATTATTCACTGGTTCTTATTTCCTGCCATGCATTCTTGAGGAACCGAAAGAAATATAGTACTAAAATGTAAATTTTATACAAGTTTCTTCATATCCCTTGCATGCTGAAGTTTCAATTCTCTTTTAATTTTTGTTCTACGCAATAGTGCATATACATTGTGGTTTATGTTATTGTACATATTTGGCTCCCTGAAATCTTGAAGTACTTGTTCCAAGTGCATTTAGTATGATTCACAGGTGAGTTGGTTTTCCTTGATGCTCTTTCTAGGTTTGAGGCAACCCGCCGAATCCGGCAGATGGAGAGCCAGGCAAATGATCAGATAAATGGGCAATCTGTGGTGGAAGAAGGAACTGCTAGAAATGGTGAGTGGCACATGCCAATATTAGCCATGACTGCAGATGTGATACATGCAACATATGATGAGTGCCTGAAATGCGGGATGGATGGATATGTGTCAAAGCCATTTGAGGAAGAAAACCTCTATCAGGCGGTTGCGAAGTTCTTTAAAGCTAAACCAATCTCAGACTCGTAGCCAGATAGATCTCCCTTGCTGTCTCCTGCAATAACGGCAAATCTAAAAATTGTCGTGTTTTATTGCCAGCAATTTTCACCCATACTGCTGGTGTGTACTATGGCCATAAGTGGAAGAAGGATGATGGTTCCCTTACATTTTTGTGATTCTTGATCGAATGGCAAATGCAGGTTTGGGGCAATTATTTGGGAATTCGGAGTGCTAACCAACTTAATATTAACTTGACTAGAATCAGAGTGCTGTATAGTACTGAAAGGAGCCTCCATCATCCCTTCCCCACTTGCATGTACAGTTCCTAGAACAGGGTGGGAGCAAAAGCTGTAAATCTCATATTTTTCTTTTGTAATTTTTCTTTCCCCTGGTTGATGGAGTCTTCTTCTGTATTATTGTGTTTAGGAAAACTTTTGGTCACTAAAAATCTCTTCTCCATGCTGGAAAATATACATCTTATTTGAGTAAAATTTTATCTTCAGAGAAGGTCACATTCAATTGGTCATGGTGATGGCAGATTAAAAATAGTTTTTTTTTTTTTTTAAAGAAAATAGTTGCAGATTTTTATTTTTTTTATTTTTAACCAAGACATTCTGCATGATTCAACATCCACCAACAATCATGCAATTCTTCTCCACTGAAGTGATATGTTCTGGGTTTAGTTCTATTTAACCATTTTCACCCTATTTTGATTTTGCGGAAGTAGAGAGCAATGATCAGGAGGCAAGAAACCGCAGCTGTGGCGGCAGTTATTGGAGGGAGAAGACGAGAAGAAAGAGGGCGGCGACGGCGTATCTGAAGGGGAGACGAAGATGTCGGTGGATGAAGTTACAGTAGAAGAGAGGATTAGAGGAGGAGAATCGGGAATTAGATGAGATGAGGAAAACGCTCCTCGCTACGCAGCGTTTTAAACAGATAAGTCGTCCAGTTGGCAAGTTAAAAATCCTAGGTGTCCGCAGGCGTGGAAGGTTAATTATTTTTGGTTGGGTTATTTACAAATCAGTACCAGATTTGAGTGAGTTCTATCAATTTCATACAAAATTTTAAATTTAGGGTGCAATTGGTCAAAGAGTATTGTTTTTTTAGAGTAAAATTGATTTAAAGTTCAAAATAGAATGAAAATGGTAAATCACACAAAGTTCGAGATGATTTTGATGTTTTGGCGTATTAATAATATGTGGTCTGATTCTAGTTCTTAGTAGGAACCGACATCAACATCTAATTTACTGTTTTTTAAAATTTTGGAATCGATATGGAACTGTATCAGCACCTGTTGGTTTCGGTACCGATTTTCGGAAAAGAACCGCATTAAATTCGACATTTTAATTTCAATAAAAAAAATCTAGAATTAAAATGGTTAAGTTTAGAATTTAAAAAGAGTTCTAAGAAATTATTTTATTTATTATAAAGTTAATTGTCGTAAACATACATAATAATACAAATAATTAAACGTAAAATAATACTTTATGGGATAAAGCTAGCTTCTCTAATTACGGGATAATCATAATTCATATGTATCTAAATAAATTATACTTTTATGAAATATATACATATATTTATTGATTTGAAAAAAAACAGAAAAAGGAAAAAAGAAATTTAGAAAAAGTGAAAATAAAACTCTTGCTACTATTCTAATTATGTCTAACTTTGATATTTTATTAGTTAATTTTGCAATTTTGAAAAAAAAAAAAAATCAAATGCAAACATTATAATAAAAAAATTTTAATCTATAAATATAATTATTATTATTTACAGATCGATTCTCGGTAAGGTTCTGGTTGGGTATGGTTCCGGTACGGTTCTAAACAAGAAAGAAACATCGACACTGGTTTCAGTACGGTTCTAATTTTACTGATTTTTTTCCCACTCCGGTATGGTTCTCGATACCGGTTCAGGTCGATTCGTGGTACTAGCACTACTTATTAAGCTAGTTATTTTTTGTGCCTGCCTTATTCATTATTGGAGGTAGAGGAGGTCATGGGCCGGTTCAGCCCGCTGGGCCCGCCGGGTTTGCCCGTTGCCGAACCGGCTCGGCCCGCCATCAAACTGTAATCGGTCGAACCCAAACCGTAACCGGACAGTCGACGGTCCGGTTCAGGTTTAATTAATTTTTGAACCGTAACCGTAATGAACCGTAAACTGTTTATGAACCGTTCAAACCGTTGAAATGAACCGCCGGTTCGGCCACGGTTATTGAGCCCAGCGGCTGAACAGAAGGGCTAGCCAGGCCCGTGTAACTTTAAGTCATCCCATAAACGAACAAAATATTAAAAAGAAAAACACCAATTGTTGATGTTCGTTTTGGATTTTTACCAAAAAGGTGATAAAATATTTTTTGGGATGCGCGTGCCGAACTAGTCGGTCTTAAAAAAGGTTTTAGAGTCGCCACCCGCTTTCGGGACACCAATTTTAATTTTAAAAGAAAGTGACTCCGTTTTTATTTTAAAAGCACTGGTCAAAATTTAGAAATCTGGGTAAGGGGGTAAGGTACGACGCCCTAAATTTTATTTAAACCGCCGCCCGGCAAAACCGGCCTCTTGGTTTGTTTAATTTCCAAAATTTAAGTTAATTTTATTTATTAAAAATTCGTGGCATGATTTAATTCTAGCGATGTTCCTAATTGGCGTTTTTCGGTCAATTGTGAGAGCAATTACATACAATAAAATAATTTGCGAAAAATTAAAAGAGCGGGAGATGAATCCTAAAACTAATTACAAACCGAATACCTATTAAATTACAATCTACCCAAACAGGTTCCTAAATTAAATCCCGAAACACCCAGATATTTAAAGTATTCCTGCAAAATTACAAAAAGATCCCTGAAAGCTAGAGAAATTACAAATTTACCCCTAAAGATGAATAGTAGCTCTAAACAGTTCCTACATTAATATATATGGAGCATAAGAGAACAGCCTTTTAGAGATAGCCCTTTGCACAGAAACAGCAACAAGACTTAAATTCACATTCATCAGGTTATAATTGAATTGAAACATCTTAAGCAATTAAAAGAAACAATGCAATTTTATGATCGGAAACCATGTTTCGGATTGATCACAAACAGCCACGAATTTGGTATTTCAACATCAACTTTTATAAGTGACCACATAAGAATCAACAAATGTTTGAATTCCTTTTTATGTCAATAACGCAATAGTGGCCAACAGTGGCGGAAGCAAACCATATTAATCAACAATCACACCATATAATATTCATTGTTAAAATTCAATTATTCCAACATATTTCTCCAGCTGCAATCTGGTAAGAATAATAAGTCATGAACAATATTGGCTAACAAATCAAAACAACAATTTAATGCAATCTCGAACGCCAGACTATTGTTTAAGACCTAAGCCATAACTTCAACATTTCTGGGTGAAAAATACAGAAACGGGATTCATAAAGTAAGCTGGACATGCTACGGAAGGGCCA
Organism: Croton setiger; assembly: GCA_948099555.1. NCBI lineage: Eukaryota > Viridiplantae > Streptophyta > Magnoliopsida > Malpighiales > Euphorbiaceae > Croton > Croton setiger. The sequence goes on from CANUEY010090645.1 coordinate 13,307, forward strand.
AACATTGACAAGAAAAATCATGCCTATCGAGAAAATGGAGGCCAGAACAGTCTTTAGAAGCCTATAGAAACTGGAATAATATGTGCACAAAAGACAGACAGACCAGCATAGCACATTTAGGACTAATAGCAATACTTGACAGCTAAATACATTTCCAAATTATTTATGGAACACAGGAAAAAAAATCCTTGATCTTAAAAGTCTAACAACTTATAAACGTCAGAACATTAACAGCAAGAATAACTTGATATGACTCTTTCGTTATTGATTTCTCCTGTTCCTATAACATACTCACCCAACCGGTTTTCGTAACATCAGCAATAAACCAAATAGGACCTCAAATATCAGAACAGATTATCAACAGTAGCAGCACCATCTTCAGAAAACTCACGCGCAAATCAGCAATCACCTCAAATAAAGAGGTACAGAAGTATTGAACCAAAATAATCATCCAAAATCAAACAATAATCACATTCAACTCGAATCCCAAATTAAAAGTCATTCTTCAAACTGCCGATTGAACTTTCAGCTGCCGACTGAATTTAAGATTTTATACGATATGGCAGCATGTCAAGCCTGTTCAGTTGGCATCCTAACATTCAACAGGGTTTAATAACGAATATGACCAAATCCTAATCAGAAACTGAAGCAAAACTTAAAGACATGCTATAAGCGAAAATATTAAAATAGGGCAATTAAAATAGCAACAGAAGCAGAACACTGGAGATTGTCAAGAATAATTAGCACGGCAACAGAAGCAATGTACTGGAGATGATTATCAAGAATGGCAGTTAGGTGACATAAGAGCAGAAACAG
>CANUEY010091032.1:0-20643 GCA_948099555.1 Croton setiger
TTGACTTAAATTTTAAAATCAATTTTGGTTACCGAGGCCGGTTTTCGAACCGGGCGTTAGTCGAAATTTAATTTCGGCTAACGTACCCAACCCTCTTACCCATTTTTCTGGTTCAAATCAGTGCTTTATCCAAAATAAAAAAAAAACGGAGTCATTTCAAAATAAAAACCTTTTTAATTTTTCCCGAATTTTCGGGTGGCGACTCTTTTAAAAATAAACTCTCAACTCTAAAAAATTTTTAAGACCGACTAGTTTCGGCATCGCAAACCTAAAAAAATGGTATTGTCACTTATTTTGGTAAGAATCCAAAACGAACGTCAATAGCCGCCTCCTCCACTACAACCTCTACTGTTGCCTCCACTACCACCTTTTCTTTCTCTACATCTCTCATATTTGCTTCCATTACCATTCCTTTTTGCTTTCCTTAATTCACATAAAAACCTAACCACAAAACAAACTTTATTTACAAACCCATTTTAAAAACCTAACGGTTTCTTTGAAATGGATTCAGTCTCTCTACTTTTAAATTCAAGAGAGTTGCTTTAAACTGATTGGTTATCCAAAATGGTGAAACGAGAAACCAAGGGCGTCATCTCTACCTTGGTGGGTGATCCAGAGACCACGAATACTGAGAGAGACGTCCGACCGCTTAGATTTGGAGGGACAACCAAAGCGGTGCTGTCTGTGGGAGAGGAGAAGGGAGAAGGTAAAAACATTAGCAGAGGAGAATGTGAAAGGTGGAAAAAAAATGAGACAGATAGAAAACAAAAGGGCTTTGCCCATGAAGCCCACTCAGAACAGAAGGGAGGCGAAACCAAACTGCTGTGGATTCTATTCATGCAAAAGAAACCCAGCCCAAAAGAATGGAATTAAAGAGAGGAAATGGGCCGCCCGTTTTAATAACCTATCAGTCCAACCCTTTAAAACTGGGCCATATGTTTTAAGGGATCTTCAGTCCAAGTCCAGCCCAAAAACCTTAAATAAATGGATTTTTGACTGTAGAGCTACCGACACTATGTCGCATGATATTCATGACTTCCATACGCTTATTGAACAAAGAAAATCTTTCATGCAGTGAATAGAAGTTTTGTGCCGGTCATAGGAACAAGCTGCATTAATGTGCTACCTTCCCTAAAACTAAAAAATTGCCTCTATATTCCAAATTTGTCTTATAAATTATTATCTATCAACTATATGACTAAAGAGCTTAATTGCAAAGTATTAATATTCCCCAATTTTTGTGTGCTACAGTATATTCAGACGAGGAGGATTATTAGGCGTGGTCCTGAGTAAGATGGATTGTACTATGTTGACGAAGTGAACCAACATGAAACTGCATCGCTTGTTCACGGAATGATTGAAAGACAGGCTTGGCTATGGCACCGACGTCTAAGACATTCATCTGTTAGGTACCTTAAACTTTTGTTTTCAAAATTTTTTTTATAGTAGTAATTTATCTTGTAATACTTGTATCCTTGCCAAAAATTATAGGCAGACATTTTTTCCTAATAATACTAGAATTGATAGTCATTTTTCTCTTATATATTCTGATGTTTGGGACCCTGCTTCAGTTACCTCCAAAAATTGTTTCTCATATTTTCTCCTATTCATTGATGACTGCACTCGCATGACCTGATTTTATTTCCTTAAGCATAAATCCAAAGTGTTTGATAAGTTTGTTTCTTTTTTCCATATGATTCGCACACAATTTCAAACATATATTAAGATTCTCAGGTCTGATAATGAGGGTGAATATAAAAATCATAAATTTCAGACGTTCTTTAGAGAAAATGGACTCATTCATCAAACTTCCTGTCCTTACTCACTATAGTAAATTGGTGTAGCCGAAAGAAAAAATAGGATGCTTCTTGAAATAACTAGAGCTATTATGATTGAATCCAAAGTACTAAAACATCACTGGCCTGAAATTGTTGCCACTGCTGTATACTTTGTAAACGGTCTTCCCACCAAAATTCTTCATCTTAAAACTCTACTTGACACTTTATTTACTCATTTGAATATAAGCTTGTCCTTAACCCTACCTCCCCATGTGTTTGACTGTACTGTTTATGTTCATGTTCCTAAAAGTAATCGTAAGAAGCTGGATTCCTGTGCGGTCAAATGTGTTTTTTTAGGATATAGGGTCCATCAGAAAGGGTATCGATGTTTTGATCCCCTCTTTGACCGTATGTTTAGTACTATAGACTATGATTTCTCTGAAACCGAATACTACTTTCATACCCAATTCAGCGGTCAAGGGGAGAGTCCTAAAATTGATCCACTTAATTGGTTGTCTAGCCCAGTCCTACCTGAAATTATTTCAAAAGAGCAAGTAGGCGGAACCACCAGATCTACTTCAGAAAATATAGTACAATCCGGAGAATCTACTATGCCAATCTTTGATATATCCTCTCCGCCTAAGGTTAGTATTTCTAATCCAGAAGTGCCTTTAGATATTTCTGATCCAGAAGTACCTTTAAATATTTTTGTTGATAATACTAACTCTACAGCTCCTGAACAACCGAAAGTTGATAGATGTGTTCTACCTCCAAGGAGCAACAGAGGTGTACCACCGAAGAGGTATAAACTAGAATATGAGCCTCCCAGCTCGAAATATCCAGTGGCAAATATAGTTCGAGAGTTCCTCTAAGGATGTGAAAAGGTTTGAGGCCTCCTTGTATGTAGTAGACATTTCAAGATCAGTGAAAGAAGCAAAAAAGAGCCAAGAACGGAAAGAAGCTATGGATATGAATGCATTAAACAAATGACACATGGAAAAAATGCAAAGTACCAGCAGGAAAAAGACCAGTTGGCTGCAAATGGGTCTTCACAGTCAAATACCAAGCAGATATAACAGTAAAAAGATATAAAGTTGGACTGGTTACTAAAGGGTATACACAAATTTATGCGTAGACTACTCTGAGACATTCTCTCCAGTTGCCAAGATAGATATCATCCGATTATCATTTTTTGTGGCCGTTAATCATGACTAACCTTTATATCAATTTGATGTAAAGAATGCATTCCTGCATGGAGATATGGAAGAAGAAGTTTACATGAAAGCCCCACTAAGATATTTAGAAGGGTTTGAGATTCAAGAAGCATGTAGGTTAAAAAAGAATCTGTATGGATTAAAAAATCGCCTCGAGCATGGTTTGGAAGATTCATTGCTGCCACAAAGAGGTATGGATACTACCAAAGTAATTCCGATCACACTTTCTTTATTAAACGAAAAGAGGAATTGGTTACTTGTCTTATTATATATGTGGATGATATGATTATAACAGAAGATGACAAAGAGGAAATGACCACTGTCCGAAAAAAATTATTCAAAGAATTTGAAATGAAGGACTTAGGGAAACTTAAGTATTTTTTTTGGATAGAAGTCCTAAGGTCAAGGAGAGGAATATTTATCTCACAGAGAAAGTGCGTTCTGGACCTCTTGGCTGAAACTGGTATGCTTGATTCCAAGGCAGTTGACACACCAATAGTCATCAATCATGGACTCAAAATCACTGAAGGGAGTGAGTTGGCAGACAAAGGCCAGTATTAGAGATTGGTTGAAAGGCTGATATATCTGTCTCACACTAGGCTCTCACACTAGTCCAGACATTGCTTTTGTAGTTGAGATTGTTAGCCAGTTCATGCACAAGCCACAAATAGAGCACATGAAAGCGGTCTTAAAATTGTTCGGTATCTAAAAGGATCACCAGGTCGGGGAGTAATATTCTGAAAGAAGAGTCACTTGGAGATATAGGCATATGCAGACGTAGATTGGGCTGGTAATCCAATTGATAAGAGATCAACTTTAGGGTACCTCACGATAGTTAGAGGCAACTTGGTGCCTTGGAAAAGCAAAAAACAAAAGGTAGTTGCTTTATCTAGTGCAGAAGCAGAATTTCGAGGAACCCCTCGAGGACTGGCGGAGGTTCTTTGTATTAAAAAATTGCTAACAGAAATTGACTTCCCACCAAAAACTGCTTACAAAATATTCTGCAAGAATAAAGTAGCAATAACAGAGAACCCTGTTCAATATGACCGAACGAAACATGTGGAGGTACATAGACACTTTATCAAGGAAAAACTGGAAGAGGGAAGCATATGTGTACCCTTCGTACGGTTTGAAGAGTAGGTAGTTGACATTTTGACAAAAGCAGTCCCTGGAAAAAATTTTAACAAAACACTAGTCAAGTTGGACATAGGAGACTCTACGACTTAACTTGAGGGGGAGTGAAGACACTATGGAAACAGAATCAAAACAGGAAAAGAAAAAAAAAAACAGAATCAAAATAGGAGAAAGAAAACAAAGCTTAAGAGGAAATAGAATTCTATAGGGAAACAGAGATCTTTTTAGACAGTATATATATGTATACAATTCAGTACAAAAAAAAAAAAAAAAAACATGAATAAGAAATCAGAAACCTAATTTCCCTTTATTCTTTCTTCTACCCTAATTTGGAATGTTCAACACAGGTAATAGGTTCGAGTATGTGGGGGCATAATAATAATAATAAGGAACAAAAGATATTTTAGGAATTTAGAAAATATTTTAACGATTTTAGATGGAAAAATTAACAGAAATACAAAAGAATGGAATAATGCAAAAGTCACGAACAAAACATATGATTTCTGAAAACTTAGAGACAAAAGAATGGAATATGTCAAACTACATAGACATTTTAATAATTTTTCCAATTGAAATCAGGATTAAAACCTTAAATTTGAATAAAATTTCTGAAATCAGGAAAGAAACTCTAAAATTCAATATAGATCTGAAAAATTCAATAAAATGGATAAAAATCAAATTGAAAGAGCAACTATAGAAAAAATGATTATCAACATTAAAAGAAATTATTATCAGAAAACTAGAATTGAAGAATTAAAGCAGAAACTGAAGAAAAATAATTTGGAGAAATTGAAGTAGAAATTGATATGAAAAAGATGAATAATACATGAAATTGAAAAATTAAATTGTAGAATGTATGAATTGAGTAATGAAGTTTGTAAGATCAATTAACAAAGAATTTGAAGAAAAATCGATGAAAAAGAATCGAATAAGAGGAAACCGACGTGAACACGAAAAAGAAGGGAAAAAAAGCATCAGGGGAGAGAGCAAAATTCTCTTTTTTACTCCGATACCATGTGAAATTTCTGATTTGGCTCAAATAATTTTCTCAAAATTTTATTAAGCATAGGCACTACTATATGTATACACAATTTGCCACGTGCACAATTACACAACCGTCCCCATACTATTTGTTATTTAAGTACCCTTTACTTCTAATAGTAATTGAATTTGATGATGCTATTTTTACTAATGGATGTGTTTTTGTAGTAAAAGTGATTGCTAACTGCAATTGTTGTGTTTTTTGGTGTTTTAGTACAGTTTGCATTTGGTTTTGTAGAAATTTAGTTTAGTTGGTTGATGAAATAGAGTAAATATTGAGGAAGGCAGTTGTTTGTGGAAAGTGCGTGTAAGAAACAACATTTTCTTAGAATTAATGATTTGCCATTTCCAGCTATATTTTGAAAACTAAAGCCTAGAATTGATTTGTTACGCTACCTAAAATAATAATTGCTTTGCTAAGATATTATATACAAAGTCTATCACAAGACCTCTTTACTTTTTATAAAGTTGATATTACTTTTTTCAACAACAAGATTCACACATTTTACTTCTAATTCTCAATTAATTTATTTAAAAACAAACAACACACAATTATTTCATATATTCTTTTTTAGCATTTTTTTAAACCATCTTTAAATCAACTTATCCATGCATCTCTCTATCTTTAAATGCATAATTTAATAATAAATGTATATGTAATCTATATTGAGATGAAACAATATAATTGTGTTAAGGGTTCAAGGCTTCAATAATTCATGCTTCTAAGTTAATCCATTTATGTAAGCAACAATCGATTTAACTTATCACCCCATTAGACATTCGAAATGTGCACCATCATCATGCACTTTAGGACTCCATATAAAGGAATTCATGAGCTACTTATTTATTGGGAATTAAAGGTTTTTATTATGGTATAAGGTTCTATTCACAAATGACTTTTTTTTTTTCAACATTAAATTTTGGAGTTCACCAATAAGACCAATTTTTTATCTTCTATCATTTTGGACTTTAAATCATGTTGAAGGACCAAAATAAAATTCATATTGCTTTTTGATTGGTAAGCATGCTTTTTTTTAAAAAAAGAAAAAAAAATAGTAATGATGAAAAAACAATTTTAGTAGAAAAAAGAAAAAAGGGAAAATATGATTTTTCTATTGAAGTGTGCAAATACAATGGTCCATTTGGTAGAAGGGAGTTGTATGTATATCCACCATAAATAAAGGAAAATCCAATAATTGAATTTCATTGATAGATAGATACGGCAAAGTAGCCAACACGTCCGTGAAGGGTCATGGTCGCAGGTGGCAGCGAACACGGCAATGAATGTCGGACCGGCTGGTGGTGGTGGCGGTCGGTGAGCGTAGACAGTATATTATGATTTTTGCTATAAAATTTATTTCTTTTATTACTATATTCTGAATTTTTATTAATATGTTATTTCATAATGCATCGTCTATCATCATCATCATCAATGCATCATCAATATTCTATAATTAACAATAAAAAAAGAAAGATCTAATTTACCTAAAAAAATATTGGAGCAGCAGCTGAAATTAATAAAAAATCATCAATCGTCTTCAAAGAATCATCATTCATCAATCATCCTTTATAATAAACCCTAACATAATCCACAATTCTGTATATATTTCAATTGAACATATAAAGCATAATTATAAATTAATTGAATTTCATTTCACAAAAAACAAAACACAAGCATCCATCTAATTTCAAAAATTCATATTAATACTCAAAAATACTAAATATTCATTTATAAAAAAATAAACCATTCCTAAAATCTAAGTTCATACAAAATTATTAAACCATAAAAATTTAACTTTTAAATTTCAATTCAATCTCATAATTAATTTCACAAAATTCATTTAATTGGTCAAATGAAACCAATTTTACAAAAAAAATTAAACCATTCCTACAATCTAATTTCATACAAGTCATTAAACCTTAAAAAAATTCAACATTTGAAATTCAATTCAATTTCATAATCAAATTCACATTGCTCAATCAATTATTTATTTGAAGAAAATTTTATAAAAATTAACCCTTAATGGATGAAATAATCATCATTCAATAATCTCAAATTTTACTTAACCACATGTAAATTTACTAAATGGATCAAATAAACAAACAAAATTGAATCATTCCAACTATAAAACAAACTAACAATGAATCTTTTAGCAAATATCATAGCATTGAGGGGCTATTGACAAAATTAATTAAAAACTGTAAGAATTTATTATGTATAATAAAAAAACAAATTACACACTTACATGAAACTGACGGCCCGCCAATTGGGGCAGTTGGAGCCGGTGGTTGGACGACGGAGCACTCGGCAGGGGGACACTTTCTTTCTTCTTCCACTGCTGCTGCTTATTTTCTCTCTTCTTATTTTTTCTTCCGCTGCTACTGCTGTTATGTGGTGTTTAATTTTTTTTCAGCACCAAAACGATGTTGTTTTAATTTTTTTTCAGCACCAAAACGATGTTGTTTTAATTATTTTTTAAATTTTAAGATTAGAATGATGTTTTAATTTTAAATTTTTAAAAAAGAAAATAATTTAAGAAAGATAAAAACGACGTCGTTTTGATCTTCTTATTCGCTTCTCACATTTTTCCTTCTGCAATTTTAAGGGCGGAGGAACAAATGACCTCCGGCAACCAAGCCTAGGTACGTGCCCACCCGACCCCCCTAGCTACGTGGCTGGAAGGATGGAGCAGATCGTCATAGAGGTGGCCACGGTTCGGGCCGGGCCACGGTTCATGGTCCCCTCAAACCGTAACCGGCCCGCCGAATCGGCGGTTCGACGGACCGGCGGTTAAATTACGGGCTAAAAAACCGGCGGTTCAAGGCGGTTAAACCGGCGGTTCATGACGGTTAACCGACGGTTCATGGCGGTTCGATTCTCAAAACCCGCCGGTTCATTCACGGTTCAAGGGTTTTTACGGTTACGGTTCAGAAATTTCTTGAACCTGAACCGGCCCGCCGAACCGGCGGTTCAGGTTCGGTTAACGGCGGTTACGGTTTTGGACGGTTACGGACCGGTTCAAGGCCGAGCCGGTTCAGCCGAACCAGCCGGGCCGAACCGGCCCATGGCCACCACTAGATCCTCATCATGTTTAGTTGCAGTCCAGTAATAGTTAATTTCTTTAAATTGATAGTGACAAACAGCTAAAAAAATTATTAGAAAGAACTATAACTAATATTCTGACAAGACACAAATATCTTCAAATTAATATTACAATTAATCGCATATCGAGTATAGTGGTAAAGATCATATATTAGAGTTTCGTAATAGAATCCGTAATCAATCCATAAATATGGTTGATCGGCTGGTAAACAAACCTTAACAAGACAAAGACACTAGTTGAATATAAAAATAATAATAATAATAATTAAAGGATAAAAAAAAAGTATATTTACGAATTTAATATGGTGTGGATTTTAAGTGATTGCTAAGTACGTATTATTATTTACAATAAAATATAAATCCGCAATTAATTCATAGTGTATCTTCTATTATTGGCCGTAGTGACGGAGCTAGAGAAATGATTAACGGAAGAGAACAAAGCTGGTAATATGGCTTGTTGGGCTTGGCCCATTATATATCCAAATGATCTTTTGGACTGTGGCTACCCATTGGGATTGAGACTCAGCCTATCTAAATAAAGCCCAAACTCAAATCGCATCCTCTTGCATTTCGGTCGTAAGTTTGAGATTAATGACAGGAACCAGACAGCACATGATACATATTTTAACGTGTAATTAAAAATAATAACACTTATTTTCTAAAATCAACAAAATAACATATATTTTTGAAATAAATCAATATTTTTATTTGTAATAAATAGTAACAATTTATTATAAAAAAGGAAACATAATCCATAAATAAAAGAATTTTTCTCCCACAAACATTAATTACTAAAAAAATTGAAATTTCCTATCCTAAACACTATATTCATTCAAATAAAATTTAAAAAAAGAAAATCTACAACACGAATTATATAAGTAATATATATCAGTATATATGACTCATATGAACCATTATATATCCTGCAATAAATATCATATATATCAGTATATATAAATCATATATACCGGTATATATATTGTCATATAAGCTGCAATAAAGGTTACATATATCCGTATATATGAATCATATATATTGGTATATATATTGTCAGATAAAAAAACTAAGGGTACCCTCTTCTCAATCCTCTACACTGACACTACTATTCGCATGACTTTCGATCGAAACCTTCCGATCTAAGCAAATTTTATAAACATCCTACTCTATATTGCATTACACTAGCCTTATAAACCTTATCTCTATGTGACAATAATTTGTAGCAAAATACAAATTAAAATGAGACTATTATTTGGGGATACATAAAATACTTAATATACAAAAGAAGAAAATTATCACAATAAAAGACAAAACTTAAACAAGTATATAACCTAACCAAATGAAAGACAAATTCGATTCAAATAAAATGGTTAAATTGAACATTCATTTGTCAATAATACTAGTGGATCAAATTGCATCTAATATGCTGTATTTTTATCACAAATAATATAAACGTAATTACATCATATTCTGTTATCCAATTTTTCTTTTGCAACAAATTGCTCTATCAATTTGTTGTCATCTCAAGAAGAGTTAAATAAACTTAATATTTTTATGAATTATAATTTTTAAAAAATACTACAACCATTTTAGAAAAGTAATCACATTTCCTATTTTGCACAACATTCAAAAAATTGATTTAAGATGAGTAAATGAGATATTTTACTATAATAGTTTCAATTACGAACACATTACGATATTTGTCAACACTTTCCATCTATAATCATAGATTTCAAATTCAATTCACGTCTATATCTAAATAAAAAAGTTATTACATTCAGAAAATAATTATATGCACGACAATAAATAAATAAAATTATTTTGTGATTAAACCACATATATACTTAACTTATTGAACTAGCTTTAATGTTATTCACACCGTTATCAGTCTACTAAAAAATAAAGTGATCATATTATAATTAAAATCTCCAACTTTTAGAAATATGAATATGGATCCACTTAAACATTTGGTAGTAAAAAATATTATATTTGGTATCTTTAATAATATGCAGTGCCGGCTAAACCCCAAGGCAGCTAAAGCAAAAGCTTTAGGCCTCACAAAATATATGACCTCTAACATCTTTTTCTTATAAAATATTTTGATACCAAAATTTTATCTTAATATACCAGCATGTCAAATAATTATATGACTGGTTTTGAAACCGTATATATATTTTTATTATTATTATTTTAAATCATGAAGGGAGATTGTCTTTGAGACTTACAAATTAAATATGCATTTACCGCAATGCTAAGTTTAGTTACATTTTAGTATTTATTTATTGACCTACATCATATAATTATAACTTAATCATTTGCAAAATTATTATTTAAGCATGTAAATTGGATGAAATTCGATTTACCAAACTCTATCAAATCATAAATATTTCCTTTTCTTTCAATAAAACAAAGAGATGAAAATATTTTTTATGGAAAAGAAAAAGCTGGGTCCTCCTCCTAATTGCGTTTGCGTGTTGCCATTCCTTGTAAAGCAAATATTTAATGATTAAGATTACTGATTAATCAATTAGACAAAACAGAAAAAAAAAAAAAGCCTAGTGCTGACCTTCACACCTAACCTTGTTTTGCAATTTAATAAATCTAATTTTCAATTTAATTTCGTACGGATGCTTACACGCAGGGGCTTCTAATAGCTGGAATGCAAGCTCGCTATTTGAATTGAACACGGCATATCTGAGACACGTGGGCTTCGTTCCTGCTGTTGTGGGCTTATACAGTGGGTCCCAATTCTAGATTGCAATAATTGAGCCAACTACTTAAATACGCCAACATGTGCCACATGTCGTTTTATCTAACACGTGTCGCTGGAATTACTTGCATTGTTTTATTTTTTTTTTCTAAATTAATGTTTATTACCTTAAAATAATCGTCTCTCTCTCTTCAATTCTCCCTACCCCGTTCTCTTCACATTCCCATCCCCAAAACTCTCGATACAATCTAATAAAGGAAATTCTCAATTTTTTTTCTACAAAATTGGAGCAAGTTTTCATATTTGTATCCATTTTAATTACCATGAACACATTAATTTGACAAAAACTAAATTGGAAATAACATTGCTCTTTATAATGTATACTCACTTACATATACATGATGTGATTCATTTTATTTCAATATAAATATCACTCTAATATAAAATAAATTTTTTACTATTTTTAACTTTTAACTATTTTTAATAACAATTTTTTTAATAGAAATAATTAAAATTATTACAAAAATAAAAAACTAAATTTAATTATCAATCTAAACAATACTTAATTAAGATTCGACGTCACATTATAACATTTTTCTAATTTTTATATTTTAGATAATTTTTTTATCTTTTAAGTATTTTTATAAAATATTTCTAATAACAAATTTTTTGAATAGAAATAATTAAAATACTTCACTCAAAGTAAAAAAATAAATTTAATATCCAATCTAAACCATATTTATTTAATTATGATTGAATATAAAACATTATGACATGTTTTATAAATTTCAGGAAATTATAATTTATGTTGTAGGATTTTTTAAATAGTTTTATATTTTAATTATTTATTAGTTTTTCTATTTTTCATAAATTTTTTAAGATTATTTTTTATCAAATTCAAATTTATTATATTTATTTTAGTTTGATTTGTGATTTATTTGTTTATTACTCTATTTGCCTTGTAAAATATGTCATGCTGTAATATTCAACCATATTTAAGTAAGGAATGAATTTAGTAAATCTACCATTTTATTCTCATGATAAAAATATTTTTGCAAAATAAAATAAGTTACTTTATGTTTTAAAATTCTAATATTTAATAGATTAATAAAAATTGAAAAAACAAGAAATATAAAATTGAATTTGAATTTATTATAAAAGTATAAATATTTTGTACGATTTGTTGCACATACATGTACTGGCATGTTAATTTATATAAATTTTTGAATAATGTTTTAGTTGAACTAAGTATGCTATCAAATAAAAAAGAGAAAAATCTATATGAGTTTTTGAAAGTTGAATTTTCATTTAGTCCGTATGGTCTTTCGTAGTAAACCTTTGCTCATCCATTCTTAGAAACAGAACTGCGATATAGGCGACAAGCTTCGAAAATCGTACAGCGCCGGAAATCATTCAATGCCGGACAAAATACTCTTATTTTGTCGTCGTTACCATAGCTGCTATGCTCTCGGACTTCCTAGAGGTGTTTTATATTTTTTGTCTTTTATTAATTTTTATTGTTAAATTAATTTCTATTGTATAAAATTCGATTTTACTTAGAATTTAATATTTTGTAAAATTGGTAACAAATAAATAATTGAATGAGTTTTGTTAATTATGAGATTTAATTGACAGTTCAATGTTAACTCTTTTAGGGTTTTAATGAATTTATATGAAATTAAATTTTGGGATTTAATTTTTTTTAGAAATTAAATTCAATTAATATATGAAATTGCTTTGTGAAGTTTATTAGATTTTATTGAGTTTTACACAATCTAATCTTTATTATAAAATAATATAATAAAAAATATTACTCTCAAATGTTTTAAAATATTTAATAAAATTCATAATATAGAAACAAACGTAAGTCAAATAAAATCACAGCCAGAAGTTTTCACACCTAGCCGTTGTTTTCCAAGTCAGCTTCGGATTCACTAAAATGTTTGGCTCCTCCATCGATAATATCGTACAATTATTGTTTTTGAAAAGATATGTAGGAGGTTGGCTTGTACATCTCATTTTCAATTTCTTCCATTTGATAAATTATAATTTAATACAGTTTAAAATTATGTACATAAATTCTTTTTAACATTATAAAATATATGCAATAAATATTAAGTAAATTATATTAGAGTTCATTCAAAAAAGCTATCAATATTAATCGTTCTACATAATTTATTGAATTTTTGGAAAAATTGTAGATATGCTAAGCTAATTTTATATTAAAAAGAGCACTACAAAAGTATTATTTTTCAATATTAAAGGATACAGTTACGAAGAAAGAAATAAAGACATACAAACAGAGTCTACCAAAGTCTTCGTGCTAAAGATTGCCAGATGTCAATCCATTATCAGTTATGGGTCCCACGAAAGAGTAATAAGCAAAATCTGTCACCGTCACTGTAGTCGGCGGCGGCCATATATATCCGACCATCGACTATTGCGTTCTGTCCAAACTAAACTCATCGTATTCTCAACGCCGTTAGATAAAAACCCATTCCCACTACGAGATACGAGCCTCGTACGTAACCGGCCCAACCAAAAGAAATTCTCAACAAAATTGAAAGTTTTTTTAAAAATTTATAATAGGGAGACAGGTGTCTCTCGTCTCGTGTTTGTTTGACTATCAATTCAAAACTCCTTCATGACACCACAGGAGATTAAATAAAATATTACCGTTTCGCAGATCATCCATGACGTGAGACCGTACACGTGGCAATGTATATAAAGCGAGAGCGGTGATTAAGGAAGGTGTATGGGAATAATGTGAGGTAGGGAATAGATTGAAGTTTCTTTCATTTTTTTTGTAGAGAGGCGAATGCTCCTACGTGTGGGCTTAGTGATGTATGATGAGAGTGCAATGTAATGATGTTTGTGTGGAGAAGAATATGGGTTAAGGGAATATAAGCAAGAGATTAGAAGCCAGCGAGTAACTGAAAAAGATAAAGATGACACAAGAAGAAAGAGATCGGAGTAACTTTTCGCCGTCGCAGCCGGTTGCCGTCAACGGAGATTCTCAGATTATGTTGTCTTCTAAATTCTCATCGCTTTTGGTCACTGAAGATCGCGATTTCCTTCTCTCTCCTGATGGAACTCAGGTTTTTCTCTTTTTTCTCGTTTTACTCAAACTCTAGACTAGACTGGTTTTCCGTACACCGACTGTAGAATGATATTCTCTGTTTGGATGTATAAGTAATTCAAAACAAAGGAGAAAATACAGATTTAGCTTAATGGATTTCCTCTATCTTCCATGTTACATGTTGTGAGATGTACTGATGAGACCATGGCCTTTGCTTTGCTTTCTCCTGAATGACTTTCCAAGCAAGTATTAAATCTGTCAACTTTTATTAATTAAATTTTCTTATTACGTATATCTATCTGATAAATTATAGTGCATCTGATACTATTAGTTTAGTTTCAATTACTCTGACAGTGTCAATTGTTAATTATTATATTATTAATCAATTAATTCGTCTCCTGTTTCCAAATCCTGATGATAATATTTTAAACTGCTCTTATTATTATTATTATTATTATTATGTTGCTTCATTTCAATGAACTCAAATTATTTCTTTTGCAGTTTTGAATTTGATTTTCTTTTTCTTAAGATAATGAAATCTTTTTTTTTTCAATTCGTATATTAATTATATGATTATTATTTGTAAATTCAAAGTTTACTTGATGTTTCAAATACATTTTGCTGTTCTTTCAGTTTTACATGACATATGGCGTACTTCCAAATTTTAACAAATTAATTTATATTTCAGAAGGTAATCAAACAGTATCTTAATAAAGTTTATAGCAGATGCATATCTTCTTGTTTCTTCTTTTATTTGTTTTTCTTTTTTCTGTATTTTTATATTGTAATGAAATTTTGCGGTAGAAGGGAAGGAATGGATGTCGTTTTCTGTATATAGTATGTGTCGTATTAATATGAGTTGTTGATTATTATATGTGGAAATTGTATATATAGAGAATACATTTTTAAGAAGTCTTAATCAGTATGGGTTCCCACTTCGTCCTACACGGTGGTTGTCCGTGAACTAACCACCAAGCTGAGATGACAGATGTCGCTACCTTATTCTCACTTTAGCCTTACATTAACGCTATAGCTATAACACGTGTTCCGTTTACAATACTAGTGTACACATTAATCTGGTATTATTATTATTATATATTGATATTACTCCATGATTACAGTCGTAATATTCTTAAATTAATTTTCTTTAATGGTGTTTTTTCTTAAGGAACCTTCGACGGTAGATATTAGTGTCTCTATATGACATCAAACGTTCTTATAATAAAGTTGGTGTTCAATGCATCTGACAAATATTTGTTTGGACCATTTTTTGATATGTGATTTCATTTATTTTTATGATATTTTATTGAATGCTAATGCTCAGTTTTCCGAATTGGCAATGGCCGGTTGAGTTGAACAACTTTACTGAATGTGTATATTTTAGTATCGAAAATTCGACCAAGTTACACTCGAAGTAATGTGTAGAGTTCGTTATTAATGTCTGGTTTTACGATATAGAGATTAAGTACAGATAATCCAAAAAACCGGATTGGATTGGTTGTTCTTCCAAGTTTGAATCATCTACGAATGAACATTACTAAACAATATATTCTATCTGAATGTTTTGTTGTAGGTGAAAGTATCTGAACTTGAAGGGAAGGTGATAGGAATCTACTTTTCAGCTAATTGGTATCCCCCATGTGGAAATTTCACCCAATGGTTGGTCAGTGTTTATGAAGAGTTAAGAAGAAAAGGGTGCAATTTCGAAGTTGCATTCGTGTCATCTGATGAGAATTTGGAGGCATTCAACAATTACAGAGCTTCAATGCCATGGCTTTCCATTCCATTTTCTGATATAGAGACCAAAAAGGCTCTGGACCGCAAATTCAAGATTGAAGGTATTCCTTGTTTAATAATTTTGCAACCTCAGGATAATAAGGATGAGGAAACATTGTACGATGGAGTTGAACTCGTTTATCGATACGGAGCTCGAGCTTTCCCGTTTACGAAAGAGCGTTTGCAGGAACTGGAAATGGAAGAAAAAGCGAAGCATGAGAGCCAGACCTTAGCCAATTTACTAACAAGTCATCATAGAGACTTCCTTTTGGCTCATCCTGCGCCTAAACAGGTCAGTTTCTATTTACCTGCCTTTGCCTTGGTTGACATTTAACTTGATCTAATCATTTTGAGGCTGTTTGGTGATGGCAAATTTTGTGATTCCAAATGAAACAGCAGAGTTTTCCCATGAAGGAATGCACTTTTTTGTGAACAAAAAAAAAAAAAAAAAAGTTATCATAAGATAAAGGGTGCTCAAAATAATAGTGCTTCCATTTTTGCTTTTTACCCACATTTAAAAAGGAAATTACACCTTTACTTTTTTTTATTTATTTATCATTAAGATTTGTGGCTATAGAAATTTTAGGACCACCTATTATGAGAGGGAAGTATCTATTTAGACCTGGTTTATGGAACCACACGAACCGGCGTAATTTATACCGGATTGAATACCGGAGGTAAGTTTCTACGGAATTGTGCTAAATATGGCAGTACCCTGAGATGGGTGAAATTAGCTAAAAAAGTAATGGTGACTTTTGGATTTTGATTGTCACTGCTGCTAATTGCTAACTTCTAAGTTGTAACAAAACTATGTCTCAATCTTTCTGGGACCATATTTTCACTTTTTCCGACGACATTATGTACAGTTATGCCCACTACTACCACTTTCCCATCTCTCTCTTATCAATTACCACACATCAGCTGGATAAGATCCAAGGAGTAACTAGAGTGGATGGCTAATTGATAAGAGAGAGATTAGATTGAAGATTAGACTTAAGTTTATGGTCAATAGGTATCAAATATCCATTTTCCTAACTCTAATTGTCTGAAGGTAAGGGGGTTAGATTGAAGATTAGATTAACTTTGTGACACGGTGTTGTATCAAGTTTGTTTTTGTAATTTTGTATTTCACTTTGCAGGTGCCCGTTGGTTCCCTTGTTGGCAAAACTATTGGACTTTTTTTCTCCGCTGAATGGTGCCGTCCTGGCCTGAAATTCACTCCCAAACTCATCTCCGTTTACAACAAGATCAAACAGATTGTAAACCAGAAGGATGGTGAAGATTTCGAAATAGTGTACGTGTCTACCGACGGAGATCAACAAGGATTTGAATCTTACTTCAGGATAATGCCATGGCTAGCATTGCCATTTGGAGACTCAACTATAAAAACCCTGATAAAGCATTTCGATGTGCAGGGTATTCCTTGTTTGATCATTTTAGGTCCTGATGGTAAAACAATTACCAGAAATGGGAGGAATTTAATAAACCTGTATCAAGAAAATGCTTATCCTTTTACCGAGGCGAGACTGGAGTTACTAGAGAAACAAATGGAAGAAGAAGCTAAAAACTTGCCGAGATCTGAGTATCATGTAGGGCATCAACATGAACTGAATTTAGTATCGGAAGGAACTGGAGGCGGACCGTTTATTTGTTGTGATTGTGATGAGCAAGGTTCCGGTTGGGCATACCAGTGTCTTGAATGTGGGTATGAGGTGCACCCGAAATGTGTTCGAGCTATGGACCGCGGATCTACGCGTCCGGGTTGAAACATTAACGTCGACTAGTTCATCTTTTGGTGTTCTGTTCATGTTCCTGGTATTGATTGTAAGTCTGATTAGTATTAGTTATTTGACAGTCAAAAAAGTTCCAATTAACTTGGAATGTAATACTCTTATGATGATGGGTGGCTAATCAAGGGAAAAAAAACACCCATGATAATTTCCTCAGCTGAGACGAAAAGTCAAGATCTTGCAATTGCTTAATTGTATGCTTTGGACACAAGTTTGTGTGATCATGTCTTCTGTAAGAAAATTAAAGGGTGTGAGGCGAGATTTATGATACTTCCTATATATGTTGATTCTAGATAAATTTACAGTTCATTTGTTCAATGAATCATTACCTACTTCTAAACTAAATGCAATTCGTCTTTTTCTTTTCACTGTAATGGGCTTTTTTCCATTTTCCCCCAAAGCTATTCTTTAGTGGTGTAATGAGAAATTGTGTTGAGCAAAAAGAATACAATGATGAGAGATAATAATTATATCTCAGTTTATAACTTGAAGAAAAATAAAGTTATTCAGCTGATGATAATACAATACATGTTGCATTTAGAGAACTTAGAGCTATTAAATGTTGATTTTATTTCAATATAGATTGATATAATTACAGAGTGGGTATTCTCAAATTTACATAAGCTTGCACATTATTTATCATTTTCTCTCCATTAATTAATTTACCTTGTTGTGGTTCCTTTCTTCATCATCTCTACAAACTCCTCATAGTTGATTATTCCATCCTACATTCGTTAATCAAATCATAATAATAAGATTAACAAGTTAACTAAATTTAGCGTATAACATTAAAAAGAAGATATTTATAATTACTTTATTGGTATCAACATCATCAATGATTTCATCAATTGTAGCTTCGTCTCCCATTCCATGTTGAGCCATGGCTTGTCTTAGTTCATCTCTGGTGATATACCTAATGAAATTAAACTAAAAGTTTAAGAACAAATTAAAAAACTCCAGGGCAACACATAGCTAAGAAAGAAGCGATTAATTACTAACCCATCATTGTCTTTATCAAAGTATTGGAAAGCCTTGAACAAATGTTCATCTCTCTCTAGTTTATGTCTATGCATTGTTGCTGTAATGAATTCATCATAATCAATGGTTCCACTCTGGTCAACATCAGCCTGCAATAAGGTCCAATTTTTTGTTTTTATTCTGAAAAATTTTAGCATCTAACATAATGTTATCTATTTCATACTAAAAAGGAAAATTAAATTGTACTTACAGCATCCATTAATTGTTTAATTTCTTGTTCAGTGAGCTTAGAACCTAATCTTGAAAGTCCAGTTTTGAGTTCATCATATGTAATTGTACCACTTCCATCGGTATCCATGTTATTAAACATCTGCTTCAACCCTTTTATTTCTTCTTCTGAAAGGTTTTGTGCTATTACCTTCAACCCAATAATTAAAGCTTTAGATTAGCGCTTTTTTTTTTTTTTTTTTGAAAATTAATTAAATCATCTGATTATGATCAATCAATAAATAAATCTTCTTAATCATACCTTTAATGCGAGCTTCTTTAACTTGTTCATTGCTCGAAACTGCTTTAGTCTAATCTGAACAGCACTATCAATCAGCCGGTCCGAAGCTTCACCGTCCACCTTTAGCCATGGATGTTCTGCACATTTCAAATTTAAACATAGGTAGATTAATGTAGGCTTTCGAAAAATCAAGAATATTTAATTAATTAATTAACATTTAATTAAGAGATAGAGGAGTAATTTTTACCAAGTGCTTGGGCAGCAGTAATACGTTTCTTGGGGTCTCTTGTCAACATTTTCTTGACCAAGTCCTTTGCAGAAGAAGAAATTTTAGGCCATGGTGAACTTTGTAAGTCAAGCTGAGATTTTTCTATTGCTTCATATATTCCCTTCTCATTCTCTATATAAAATTTATTTATTAGTCGGAAATGAAACTAGAATAAATATTGTAAACCATAATAATCATCACTATTTTCATTTTCTTTTATTGCATTTGATTATTAAAATTAGCAGTTTTAACCTTAGTTAATTGTTTCAATTATAATTCTATACTCCCTATGTCCCATATTGCTTGTCCCTTTAATTTTTGCGCACAATTTTAAACAACCTAATAATCATTTTTACAAAGAAAAAAATCAAACATGTTGTAAAAATGGAAAGATGAATAGAGTATTGTTTTGTATAAGAGCGCTTTTAAATGAGACTTGATTATGTTAAGTTCATACTTGATTCGTTTAGCTTTTGAACTTGTATTAAACAAGTTTTATCGAGTAGTTAGACAATGGCATTTTTACCGCACCTATCAAAGTATAGTACGTACCTGCCCAAAATGGTGGTGTTCCGCTTAGAAGAATGTACAAAATGACACCAGCACTCCACACATCTATCTCCTTCCCATAGCTTCTATGCAACACTTCCGGAGCAACATAGTATGCACTTCCCACAATATCTCTGTAAACTTTACCTGAAGTAACAACGTAAGATTTTTATAGTTGTAAGATAATTTTTTACACACTCTAGTCTAGAAATTTTGAATTTCGGTTGATATCATATTATAAAATAGCTTAATTTGCATTGCATGATATTTCATCACTCTCACGTAATAACCCCGTGATACAAGTTAAGGGTTTCTAATTTTTATCTAAAATTTATTTGAATAATAAAAACAGAAATATCTGAATGATGATTTTTTAATGGCTGGTCTCGTCATGTCACTGTGACGAAACATATTTCCATTACTTTATAAAAAGACAGTTGACGAGGTTTACTTGTCCCTCTCTCCATTGACTTACCACGTTGACCCATAAAGTCATCAAGAAAATTTTTGAGTTAGATATTAAACATTGCACATTCCTTCTTAATTAGTACGTTGTTATATAATTGCATTATCTCTATTCATACAATTTTTTTTAAAAGTATAATAATATATATATATATATATATATATATATATATATATATATATATATATATATAAAATATTATATGATAAAATATTTTTGGTGTGTTTATTTTAATAATGAAGTGGGGGTTCT
>CANUEY010091147.1:0-15778 GCA_948099555.1 Croton setiger
AAAAAAAAAAGTTAACTTTAACCGTTGACTAACGGTCAAAGGACCTCAGAGTACAATTTCCAAAAGTTAGGGATTATTTGATACAATTTTAGAAATAGAGGGACCTACGAGTCTATTAGGCCAAACCTCAGGGACCCAATAGTAATTACCCCACCATAAAATACTATTCTGAATGTACAAAAATAGCATAAAACACTATTCTAAACATTCCAAATTATACAAAAACATATTCCTAAACTACAATCAACAATTACTATTCAAAAATCAAACTACAATTATTTTGTTTGTTCTCTTCTCTCTCAATTTGATTATGAATGAAGGACGAGTTTTTTGTGAATGTTGCATAATTGTCATTATGAATATATTTTACTATCTCTGTCATGAAGTTCTATTTATTTAGTGCAAACAATAGTAATAATCTTAAATTCTAAATATAGAAATATATAGATTAATTTCATTGATGGGTTTACAATTTCTTTTTTTTATGGTTCATCTTATTTTGTTGCAGACTCCATAATCAAATGGTAATTATAGCAATTAAGTTTCTTAATTAGACTTATGAGTATTACACATATTTGGAGTAAGTAACTTACTAAGTTAAAAATGGTTTGCAGTTTGTGCCAAAGGCATGGAGGTGATTCTTGGTTAGTTATTGTGGATGCTAGATTTGTGGAGTTCTTTAGGATCACTCTTCAAAGGATGTCCATCAGGAACAAAAATTCTACGATAGTTCTCGTGAGCAGTACAATTGTGATTGACCTTCTTTGCTAGGCCTTGGAGAAAGTCCTTCATCAAAACACATCCAAATGCAGGTCCATTGCCAATCACAACGCAATCAGGCTGCACAATGATGGCCTTCTCTCTCTTGAGAAGGAGAGAATACCCAACAGAGCTGTAGTCATTAAAAATAGGTCTATTCTAACCTTATAGAAAAAGAATTGTTCGAATAGGACAATAGAGGTTATTTTTATTTAGTCTGCAGCAAGCAAAGGCAAAGGTCGGAGTAGAGGTGAGACCTCATGTGTTCAAAGGCAACAGTCAGAGACTGTGGATAGACTATACACTAGAGTTTCAGCCAGAGTCTATGCCATGTGAGCCAAGAAAGATAAGGAAGCACCAGATATGATAGTTGGTGAGTTTTCTCTTTATGATCACACAATGCGTACATTAATTGATTTTGATTCATCACATTCATACATCAACATACCTACACAATAGGTTTAGCAACAGAGCATGTTAGTCAAGGTATTCAAGTAACTAATTCTTTAAGAGATGGTGGGGTAACTAGTATAACAGTCAAGGTTGTCTTATTATTATTCATGGGAAGAAATTTCTAGGAAACTTGATAGAGCTGCTAACCGAAACCATACATCATCCATGTCGTCATTTTAAGCATAATGCATTTTTATGATATTTATTACATAGCTTTGATAAAAGATTACTTACTTTCTGAGAATATATATATATATATATATATATATATATATATATATATATATATATGGTGACCCAAGTAATTAAAAGGGATGATTATAAAATTAAATGGAAAGAAAATGAGCTTGAAATTTGATTTTTTCGATAACGTCCTAAATTTTGTTTTCCTTCGGCATTGTCGAGGTACCGGAGTTGGTGCTGCGTGCCGTTCGGACCGCAAATATTTTCGTATTCGATGATGATGATGATGATGATGATGATGATGATGATGATGATGATGATGATGATGATAATAATAATAATATAGAACACAGAAATGAATAAATAGGAAGAATGAGGTGGAAAGTAACAAATGAGAGAAAAACAAACATTTGAGTTTGGGTTGGAAATAGGTATTAGTGACAGAAGTGAAGTGAAAGGATTAATGAGTAGAAGAGAGAGAGAAAGAACAGTAAACAGAAGAGACACGAAGAAGCAAAAAAATAGAGAGAAAAGGAAGAGGAAAAAAGAAAAGAAAAGAAGAGAGGAAGAAGAAGCTTGGATGCTTTCTTGATGTTTGGTAATACATAGGATTAGAAGAGAGAGTGTGGAAGAGGGATAACGGAGAAGAAACAGAAGAACGAAAACAAGGAGAGAAAGAAAAAAAGAGAGAGAGAGATGGAAAACCATCGTGCATAGAGAACCTTGGGCCTTTGGTAAAGGCTGTACCGGAGCTAAGGAGATCGTTGGCATCGAAAAGAGGTTGGAAAGGAGGAAACACGTCGCCTGAAACGAAGGTTACTATTCTGTGAATAATAATCCTTGCAGCAGGGATACGAGGAAGAAGAAGATCAAAATGACAGTACAGGCTGCGTCTTGAGGTATTTTTCCTCATGCATTCTTGAATTTTATAAAATTACATATTGGTTTCTAAAGTTATAAGTTTATGCAATTGAGTCATTCTAGAAACTTTTAATTATTTTCAATTTAGTCCTTCCGGATTTTAATTTTGGCAAATTATATTTTGGTCCCTGAAGTTCTGGAGTGCTTGTAATTGAGTCTTATCGAACTTTTAGTTCTTTTCAATTAGGTCCCTCTGCCTTTACAAATTTACCCTTGAACTCACAGCCAAACTTTAATTGAACCCTTGAAAACTTTCATGATTTATCCACAATCATGGGAATTATGTTCAAAAATAATTAATTTGTTAGAAGTTTTTAATTATGCTACTAAAATATTTAGTCATGTTGACAAACCAACATCACATATTTTTTTGCAATGCAGTGTTAATGTAGTTGATAGATTGCAAATGTTTGAAAATGACATTAGTTTAAAAGATTGTGTGTAAGTAATGAAAAATAAATGGTTAAATTATTTTAGGTTGCCGTTGTGTTTGATCCAATGTGTAGATTAAATGTTTGAGAAACTATTTTGGATGTTTATTATGATAATTTGAATTTGCCTATAGATGAAATGATTAATGTACATAGCTTAGTGAATGAAACTAGACAAATAGTTAATGATTTATTTCTTGAATTTTCTGCAAATAACGTTTCGGCTATTGTTACTGAGGTTGGCGGAAGTTCTACTCCTGCCAGACTGGGTGGGATCTCGGTTCAAAATAAAATGTCTATTATTTATTTCAACGCCAAAAAAGGCTGAGGGGGACAGGTGCAATATCCGGAACTTGACAAAAACCTGTCCATAAAGTTTGAATTTTCAGGTGCAGCAACAGATCCGATGAATTTTGACATCTTGAAGTGGTGGAGTAGACATGAAGATATATTCCCAGTTATGGCGAAAATAGCTAAAGAAGTGTTGGCAGCGTCATTGTCAACTGTCGCGGTGGAGCAAGCATTTAGTGTCGGTGGTCTACTGCTAGAAAAGAACAAAATTGAGAGCAGACAATCTCGAAGCCTAAGCATGTGTCGGCAATTGGGCGGCCGCCGATGCACGAAAACAAGATTGTTGGACTTCTTTCTCCGATGAATGTTCCGAAGTGACCAAAAGCTCTTCCGCCGCTGATATTAAGATAAGAAATAAAACAACGTGAGTTTTGATTTTTCTTTCTACCAAAGAAACTACGTAGACAAAATAAATTTTTTTGAAAAATAAAAAATTTATTTGCAAGCTCAAATTTTTTTTCCATATATTATACAATTTAAATTACATGTAAATTTAATGAATAAATAAAAATATTATTTTTTTAATTATTAATTTTATTGTCTAATTATATTATTTTTCACTTAAAGTTAATTTTTTTTAATTTCATATATACTAACTCTTAGTTTTTTATTATTTAAATTTGAGAATATATTTCAACTCTTTCAATTTAAACATCCTTTTTAAAAATTCAAATAAACAAATTCTTATTTACATTTTTTTCCCACTTTATTTCTACCTTAACTTTTTTTTTAATTAAAAAAAAAATTCGAATCGAACCACCGGTTAACCGCTACCGAACCACCGACCGACAATTTATCGGCCTAGCAGTTTAACTAGCAGAGTTACAGTTCAACCCACTCTTAACCCGTGGCCACCTCTACCTCGAATAAGTAAATTTGTTCTAAAATTTCAAATATGACAAATACAATCGGCGTCGTTTCACATAGCCGCCTGAGTGAAAAAAAAAAAAAAATGAAACAGAAGGAAACTGTATTGAAGATGTAGCCTCATCCCCTCAAATTGGACCGAAAGCCCATCTTCTCTATTTTCCTCAATTCCTTTCTCCTCCTCTCTTTCCTTCCATCCATCCAATCAACCCTAAGAAATCTCTCCCCCACTGTCGCTCCCTATTTTCTCTAATTTCACAATCCGATGCTTTGATCCGCGAACAAGAAATCACTCTAGATTTGTCTCTACAGGTACGCTTCTTTGTTGTTTTCTTCAATTTTTATTTGAGATTTGATTTTCTTTTTATCTTTTTTCGCATTTGAAGTTTTTTTTTATTATTTATTCCCTGAAGGAAATTTGTCTCTAATCTGACTGACTTGAAATCTCGTCGGATCGGATAATACTTGCTTTCGTATGTTTATTTTGGAAACAATTGTTTTGGGAATATCATTTTGATTGTGATTAATTTTAGGGTAAAAATTCTGATTCGATTTTATTTTTAATGATTTTGGCTCCCCAGAAATCCGTAATATGTTGAAATCGAGCTGTTGACTTTTTTTTTTTCCATAAAAAGAAAAATAAAACTTAGTGTTAGTTTTATTGTTTTTGTTGATTTCCTTTAGCTTCTTGGTGACCGAGCTATGGGTTTCTGAAAAATTTTCAGAACGTTGCTCGTCCTTTTTTATTTTTTCAATTCAATTTGAAAGGTAGAGTTTGCATGGTTGATTTTTGTTCTGATTGTGGTCCTTTTGATGTTTATGATAATGATTGAATGCTGTAGATTGACTATTAGGTCAATCTTTTGTTTTTGGCGAGCATCCTTTGCGTCGTAATAACAACAGAAGTCTATCGATTCCAAGGCATGTGAATTTCAAATGGTTATGCAATGTTGTTTTATCTGGAAATGTCAATTTATTACAAATATTATTGAAACTGAACTACTTCCATTTGAGAGAAAAAAGGTGTTGGTATTTACACAATTACTTTCATGAAAATTTGAAACAAAAATACTCAAATCTGGTACTTCGATGTTAATACAATGGTTTAGGTTACAGACAATCTGGGATCTGGATGTTCAATTTTAACATATCATTTTTTTTTTGTATTGTGGACTTTTAGTTGGTGTGAGTATGTGATGCTATATGTTTTCTTAGATGGTAGTGTTTGTAAACAAATGTACATCTCTGGATCATTAGAGGTTTTGGTATATTTCTTCATCTCCCAATCTTTTCGCTAGTGGTGGTTAAACTTGGGTTCCTTGAATTTTCTTTTACATTTTTTCTAAAAAAAAAGTTTCTCCGTTTTTTCTAACCTGACAATTAAATGGAAGCAATGCGCTCTTGTATTGGAGATGTTCTGACTAGCATGACGAAGGAAAATGGTCAATACCAGCTATTTTTATTTTATGACATGCTTGTATTAGGGTATATTCAATGCAGTAACACAATTTTTTATACTAAAATATTGCAAGTTCCCTAATGTACTAACACCATCATGGAGAAAAGAACTTTCAAATTTTCTCTTATAAGCTGAAGCCAAATCCAACTGGCATCCTTATTCTTTAAAACCGAATAACTTATATGCTAGTTTTGTTTCAATCAATTATATTCAATTTTCTTCTAAACTTTTCTTTATCCCATTGAAAACTTTGGAGTGTAAAGAAAAGTCAGACTCATGAGTCTTGGTAAATACAACACTGTTTAACTACCGCTGACCTGAAATTCACGCCTCCTTCTTACCCTTTTTACAAAACTCTCATTGGCTAGTTTCGGACAAAGACTCTCAAATTCTCTCCCTCTCAAGTCCCAATTCGACCTCTGCAAAGAAGAAGAAACCTCTGAAGAAATGGCAAATAAGAACGCAAAGAAAGCCAATCTCTTAGATCACCACTCTATCAAGCACATCCTCGATGAGTCTGTTTCTGAGGTAACAAAAATCTACACAATTAACCCTAAATTCCCTTTATCTTTTATAATTTTGAATCATTTTTTATAGTTCTGATTTTCTAGGTTGTTACGGGTCGTGGATATGTGGAAGATGTGCGGATGAGCAATATAAGATTGTTTATGGGCACTCTTATCATAGTTATTGCTCTTGTGGCTCAGTTTTACAAGAAGAAGTTTCCTGAGAACAGAGACTTTTTGATTGGCTGTATTGTATTATATCCTTTTCTGCTTATATGAATCATGAAATGAATTTTGGATTTTTCATTTTTGCTTTGGATGTGAATTATGGTTGGATTTCAAAATTCCATTTCTTGATATGGTTTATCCTAATTTAGGTTTTGATGAATTATGAGAAATGAGAAGGGAAAAAAAACTGTTTTGTGTTTTGAAGATTTTGAGCTCATGTTTGTTTAATCTTTGACTCTGGCAAGTATATAGTATTCAATGGATTATTGCAGCTGATTATATACACTAAAGAGAAGAATGCCATCTTATTCACATACCCACCTAAGGTGAGTTCTGCATTTGTGTTTCTCATTTGATAGCTATATATTTATTTATGAATAATGTGTGTCATTTATTGTGCATCTTGAAATTTAGATTATGCATGATAACTTCTTGAGATATATGGATTCTTTTACATCAATGTGCTTGATTAGGATAATTTTCACTTGCATCACAAAGATATGGTGATATATAATTAAGATATTTCAAATGTCCTGAAAATTAATTTCCAACCCTTTTTTATTAGATCAGAATTTAGGTTTTGGATACAAGCTGAAGATACTGCTTCTATTCATGTGAATTGAGGTTTAGAAAATTCTGTTAATTAATTAGTTTAAACCAAATTTTGCATTTCTGGGTAGTAGTTTTGACATAAGAAATGCTGTAAGCTGTTGCTTAGTTGTACTGTTTGATAGAGAAAAAACAGAAGTATGACAAACTCACAAAACACCCTTAATCTTTCCAAATTTCTTTTTCTTAAATGATCCTCTTCTTGTAAATCTAATTTGATGCCAATTGCTGCCAGTACTGCAATTTTTCACTTTTCATTTGATGCTAGTTATTTTCTTTTTGTTACTCTTCTGATCTTCCAAATCTTCAGTATTATCCGCATTAATTTTAATGAAGTAGAAATTTGCATTTTTGCTCTTTGGTGATAATGGATAGATGTTGTGTGCCTGCATTGCCTGGAGGAATTATACCTTGGCAACCTACAATTTTTACCTTGCGTTTACCCTATTTTTCTTCTTATTTGTGCTTCATCAGACATGAATACAAATGCGTATGCTGGGCTGAATTTAGATGCTTTTTGTCCATTGTTAATTATTATGCTGTTATGTTTGATTTTAAGCAAAGAACTATCACTATATGATCTTTTTTGAATGCCCGTGTGAACATTTCTTCTTTCATCACTTAGGGAGTTGAGGTTCAGTTTCTGTTGGCTTCTACTATCTGTCTCTTATTTGGTTCTGTTAGTACTTTCAGAATGAATCTTCTAACTGCGACAACTATTTCACCTCTGAATTTCTCTTTCTTTCATTCTGGAATGCTGAAATTAGACTGTCCTTTAGTGTTTTATTTATTTATTTACACAATGAAAGATGAATTCGAAGGACTTGTATCTTCATCTTTCTTTTTTTCTAAACATGCAATTGAGTTGAGAACTATGAAACTTTTCATTATTGATTTTTATGTCTATCTGCCATTTTTGGTTTAGCAGCTAAAATTAGTTCTGTTGATAGAGGTTAGATGCTGGCCACTCCGGCTGTGATTAATTGTCAAGTATTTGTTAGCTAACAGTTCCAAAGCAAGGACATCTGTAGTATGTTTTAGAGTTAACAACATAACATATGTATTTGTAAATTTTTAGTTTTAATACTTTAAGTTTTTTTATATCTGTAGACCATTTAGCATAATTTGTGCATAGTCAAGTAACAAAAAGTATTGTAGATGGCATATTTTTTTAAAGAAAGAAGTTTTAGGGAAACATTTCTAGAATTAACATAAATAGTGTGATACTCCACTCCCTGGTTAATATAGCAGATTAGCAAATTAGCAATGGAGGTTGATTGGTTGTAAAAACTAAAAGCATCAAATGGAATTTACATCGAGCAAATTAGCAATAGCATTTCACTCATCGTGTAGTTTTTTCTTTCATAAATTTTGAAACAATGGAGGTTGATGGTTGTCTGCTGCAGGACAAAAGCTCTTAACCGAAAGCATTATCTAGTAAGGTGGAGTGTGAATTCAAAATGATAGTTTTTGACTGATGACTCCAAAGGGTCTTTTCCCTTTATAAGAATAAACTATTTAGTTTAAAATTGTATCACTATTTCTGGACAGATGTTTATTTGTGTATCTTGATGAGTCTAGTTTTATGTAATGCTTTTTGAACTACTGTTTTGTGGTTTCAGACATTGGTTCTCTGAAAATCTTTTTTTTATTTTTTTGGGTGCAGGGATCTTATACTAGCACTGGTTTAGTGGTGTCTTCCAAGTTGCCTAGATTTTCTGATGAGTATACTCTTAGCATAGCAAGTGCAGATCCTAAATCAATTTCTGCAGGAAAACCTGTGCAGTTTACCAAGAGTGTAACCAAATGGTATCTCTCTCTCTCCCCCTCTCATAAACATTCATATAGGCACTGCCAAAGATTTGCATGCGCACACAGTCTCCACCCAAGTGATAAAAATTGCTAATGTATCTCTGGTGTTTCTGACCTTTAAAATTGTTACAGGTTCACCAAGGATGGAGTTTTAGTAGAAGGTTTGTTCTGGAAAGATGTTGAAGAACTAATAGACGAGTATGCAAGAGAACCAAAGAAGAACAAGTAAATCTAATGTTAACATTTCATAGTTCCTCAACGGCTAGACAGATAGAGGTCAAACATGATCATGATTTTAATATGGATTGTTCATTGAAACTGTGCTTCTTCCATTAAATTTTTGAGCCAAAGTAATTGAATTTTCTTTCATGATTTCTTGGATAATCAAAGAAGTGATGGTAATCTGTAGTTGCAGATGAAAGTCCTGATGATTGCTTTCTTGTTATTCATCGTAATTCTTTTGCTTTCTTGAAGAACTCATACTTACATACACACACACACACACAAGTTATGAGGTTGAATTACTTTTTTGTGAGTCAACTGTTGATAGGTCTCAGAAGAAATATTGGAAGTGGAGATTTTAGAGTTGATGCAATCTTCGAAACAGCCAAACTAGCAAGTCATTCAAAGACCTATGTGGCTGAGTGCGCACCAACATTTGACAGGTTATAGAAGAAATGCGAGAATGAGAGCAACCAAACTATTTGTTCCAAGGGCCTATGAGGTTGAGTCACTTTACGTGAACTTGCTGTTTACAGGCCTTTGAGGGATTATTGGAGGTGAAAGCTTTGGAGGTGGGGTCCTATTTAATTTAACTAATCCAATCAATTATTCAGAAGCTTATGAGGTTAGATCACCTTTGGTGAAACAGCTGTTCACAAGTTTCAAATGAATATTGGAATGGAAGCTTTGGAGGTAACATATGGAGAAAGTAAAAGTAAAACTTTAAGAACTTGGCCTTCGTTAAGAGACTGACCTGAGTTGGGGAAAAAAAATAATTGATTTTAGACTGTAGCTAAAGATAGAATAAATTTTTCTTTTCTAAAAAGAAAGGAAAATGTAGCTGAAGCTTCGGATATTATTCTAACTCATTGACATGAAACATGTTTACAATTGTCTTGTTTGAAGGGACTGGATATGTTCCATTTGAAGTATACTATTTCAATATATTAACTTCTGTTGTTTAGAATGGGAAAAATATGAAGTGGTTTAGGCTACTCAAAAGTCATTCCAACCCAATTGAGATGCAAGGATCTCAATCTTGTCAAAATAATAAATAGCAAGAGCTTAGTGGGTAAGGAATAAAATTAAGATCAAAAGCATACCTGAGAAGTCAATTCTACCAAAGGCTAAAGTTACTTAAAACGGCTGGTGGATGAAAATGCAAACAGCCACCAACTATAAGAGCTTTGGATGTGGATCCAAATTATCAGGCCTTTATTTGCATGGCTTGTTAGCTAAAGTGAGTTACAGTATGACAGGAAAAACAATAGGTGCATCCATTATTCTAGACCTTTGGTGCAACAAGGGGGCAAGCTAGCTTTGGAAGAATCCTTAGGAGTTAATGTAAGGCAAAAGACTACTAAAGAGCTTAAGCTTAAGGGGTAAAGTGCAATACTATTTCTTATGGACAAATCTAGGAGCTGAGGTTCATAATCCTTTGGAGGAAAGCAACCTTGATTCTACAAATGAATCCAGTGTAGGATGCTTGGCTTGAAAATGGCTTTGGTGGAATAGTTGTCTGTCGAACTCATATTTAAGGTCACTTTACTAAACTAATAGACCAAGGAGAACAAACGAAGTAAGATTTGGCCTAACCTTGACCAAGTGTGGACAAATGGCAACGAAGGACCTGCAATAATTGGTAGCGCTAGTGGATGACCTAGTTCGACGGCAACATGGTGCTCCGATGAGGAAAGGAGTCGGCAATCAGTGGTTTATGAAGGGGTTGCCGTGGTTTTTTCTTTCCTGCTATGTTATGTTTATTTTTGCATGACATCCAAAGCTTATATTCAATTGCTCAAATATCCAAATATTATAGGCTTAAAGTCATAAGTCAATTTATGGAAAATTTAAATATTAATCATGACTTTTCATAAAAGCCAACTTAATATTTAGAAGGCATTGTTTACGCCATAAATTGAATTTTTTGTTCAATTATAATTAGGTTAGATGATTTTTGGGTCAATTTGTATTGGATTTGGGTTAATTAGGATAGGTTTATGTTGTTTTGAGTCCTATCTGTTTTAGGCTTCAGTTAAAGTAGTTAATGCCAAGTCTTATTTAGACCTATGACATTACTTATTTTTGTAACATATTAGACTTTGATTGTAATTTGAGAATTGAAAGTGGAAGTATCTAGAGGAATGTAAACCAAGAATACTCCAGATGCTTTGGGTGGTGAAGGATAGAAGCACGTATGTAAGCTAGTCTCTAGAAGGATCTTTGGCGGTAGAAATGAAAAAACGTGGAAGCAATTTACAAATGTGTGCAGATTAATTGCACTAGTACATTATTCAACTGTCAAAGCATTGCTATCAATCAATCAACAAATCAAATAACTACAACCAGACCCTGCGTCTTTAAACTCAGACCCCTGATCTTTAAACTTTATTTATAACAAATCACTTGGTCGACATTTGTTCAAAGTATCTAATACAACCTTTTAATTTTAATACAACTTATCTTTGTCTGATTAGCATCTAAAGATTTGTTTATTAAAATTATTCTTTGGCAATCACTTATTTTTTCAACTAGCATCCATTTTTTATCCTTCAGTTGCTTCCTTATAGAAGGGTCACCTTCTTCTGGTTGATTCTGTCCTAGAAGAAACCATTCATTTAACTTTGCTTTTGGTTGAGTCCATCTTGAGGGTTTAATTATTACCTTCCGGTTGATTTTATCATGAGAGAACTATCTTTAAATTATGTTTGCCAAAGCATGGTTTAAGCTATTATCACCTCCATCCGTTTAACTTTTTCTTCGGTTGATTTAATCCTGAGAGATTAGTCGCCGCTTTTTCAGTTAATTTTGTCTTAGAAGAACAATCATTAAATTATGCTTGCCAAACCATATTTTTAAGCCGCACATCTTTTTTGGAATGCATTTGATATAGCGTTTATTGTGAATCCACCCGTAATCTAAGGAGTTAGGAATGAGTGCATTTCCAACAGTTGGTCTATTTCACATACCTGACACATTCACTAGTCGCACAATCTCAAGCTATTAGTCAGTCAGAGATTCAAATCGCCTCTGGTCAGCCAGAAAAAAGAATTGAACATATACAAATTTAATTATTGTGAGAGAAAAAAATTTGTATCAATTTAAATAGTAATATTAATCTAATCTAATAAATAAAGTAATAAATTTCTCTTTAATTTATCACTAATACATTGAAATTTAGGGTTCCAATATTGTAATTATTTTATTGCTAATCTCTTTTATAGTTGTATTTATTAATTTTTAAAATCTTATAATAATTATATAATTATATACTTAATGCTTATAAAATTAAATTACTTGAATATAATTATGAACAATTATATAATATTCTTTTTTAGAATATATTTGAATTTAATTAATAAATATTTAAAATAGCATTCCTTACTAGAATGTAATTTATAGGATTGCTCATTTTACTCGATCCGTGGGGTATCTACTCAATTCGACCCGTGTGGGGCGGATTTTACGCGATTTGTAAATGTGAGGAGCAGATATGAGTCTGAAAAATAAAATCTGTTACGGGTTTAGAATGGGACGGGATTTATGATACTCACCCTGCACTTACTCTGCTTGTGGTTATTTTAGTATTTATATAATTATAGTTTAAAACTCTAACATGTGTAATTGTCAAAATTATGTCTCTGTGGTTCTTCTTCTTTTATTTTCGTTCTTCTCTGTTTCACTATTTTTATGAAATCATCTTCTCACTACTGGTCAACTGGATTGTTCCTTCTGTTCCACCATTCTCTGCCATTTTTATGAAATCATCTTCTCACCACTGGTCAACTGGACTTGTTCCTTCTTCAATATTCATTCGAGATCATCGCAACAACCGATAGATGGTTCAACGTAAGCAAACCAACCAGTAGCGCAAAGTTCAATCCTTCTTCGCCTTTTGATAAGCACCAAAGCAAATTGGTACAAGTTATTAGCTTATTGTTCTTCTTAGGTTTGATTTGTGTATAGATATTGTAAAATAAGGATTTTATTTAATAATATTTATTAATTATA
Organism: Croton setiger; assembly: GCA_948099555.1. NCBI lineage: Eukaryota > Viridiplantae > Streptophyta > Magnoliopsida > Malpighiales > Euphorbiaceae > Croton > Croton setiger. The sequence goes on from CANUEY010091147.1 coordinate 12,813, forward strand.
TACAAAATTAATTATTAAAAAATACAAGTATAAACTAATTTTATTAATTAATAATTAAAATTATATTTCTTATTAAATATAATTTAAATATAATTAATTAATTATTATAAATAATTAATAAATCATTATAAAATATTACATGAGAAACTACAACTATGTATAATTTAAATTATATTTATATAAGTTATTTATATTTTTATTGATATTATTAATTAAAATATCTGTAAATAATATTTTTTTTGACATAAATTTTAATATTATATAGAAATAGAAAATACTCGTTAGTTAGATAATCTCTAGGAACAAAAACATTAAATTAAATTAAATACTTCCAAAACAAAAGAAACAATAGTAAATTGAATATGAGTGATTAATTTTTCAAAATTTATACGTAATATTCTTCACTTATCGCTAATTTACTAAAACTACGGTATGATTTCTTGAAAATTGAAAGAGAAGTAACTACTACTAATTTTTTTAATGATAATAATAATAATAATTATTATCATCAGTAGTAACTACTATTATAACTATTAATTAATTAATGGACATACGTAAAGGATAAAATATGTAAAAAAGATAAATATTAAATAACAAACTATATTGTTGATGATGATAATAATAATAATAAATAATTTAAATTTTTATTAATTGTACTCAAATTTATTTGTTTGTTAGGTGCATTTATGATTCAGATAATAACAAATATAAAATAAAATTTTAATCTTGATTGAAAAAAGTACAGCTTGTAATAGTTGAAAATTTTAAAAAATACGTTTACGCTAAAATACAAAAATACACAACAATCAAATCAAAGTTTCGAATACAAAAGTTTACATATATATATCAATCGACAATAAAAATTACAAATATTTGAATAATTTGAATATTAACATATATATAGGGGTAATATATAATCCTAATCCTAAACATGTATGGATTAGCTTTCATTTAAAAATACAGTGCATTGTAATTTTGACTTTTTCAAAATTATTGAAAGCAAAGTTTGGTAAGTTTGAATATCCATCAAAAGTTATTCTTATTTAGACGACACTTCCTTTTATATTAGGGATAATTATTTATAGGTCTCTGAGGTTTTACATAATATACTCTGAGATCCCTTTATTTTGGAAATTATATTAACATGTTCTTAAGGTTTTAAAAATTGTACTACACAGGTCCTTCCGTCCAGAATGGGCGTTAAGTGATTGTTAAGTTGAATTAAAATGACATTGCTACCCTTACCCACGTTTAATCCAAGTTGGCAGAAAGAGTTTGAACCTGAGCTTTGAGAAACCACTGTGTGAGAATCATCAAAGCTTCCATTTTAGTTAGAAATTGATATTTTGAAAATTGTCTTTACTATTTGCTCTTTGTTGTTTAGTTTGAGGAATTTAGCTATCACAATTCAGAGCAACCATCTTCGTTGAACAGTAGAAAGCTTGAAGGCTGCAAGTAAAACTCATCCTTTGTTGTTCTTAGCTTCTAATTCTGGGTTTAGGGTAGTGAAATGTGATGATTGAAGGTTTTAGTACTGTTTTGTTTGCAATGTGAATGTTTGTTTAGGTTTTAGGGTTTTAATGTTTCATAATGTATGAAAAATGAGGATTAGGGTTATCGTTGATGTTTGACAATTGCACTAAACTGTTTTGCTCCTTTAATTGCTACAATGGTTGAAAATTATACTCTGTTTTGTACATTTGGAAGTGAGGTTATTACTATTGACAATGTTGACCCAGATAGACATTCTTTTTTGGATATAATGGATGATGTTTGTAAGGGATTTAACATAGATGAGACTAGTGTGGAGCTTGAATTTGGGGTTGGTCATTTTGAGTTGAAAAATGACACAAACTTGCTTGACATGTTTGTTATGTTGCCTAAGGGTGAGGTTGAGATAACTGTGACTATGAATGTAGAACCCTTAGCTTCCCAGCCTTTACATGTAGAACCTTCTGCCATTGAAACTCCAATGCGACAGGAGGAAGTAGAAATTGGTAATGACACTCAATAAACTTTATTCCTAAAGTATAGTCAAAGGGAGGGCATTAATGTGAATGTAGCTAGGGTGGCAGATATGTATGAGGCTGAGATTGAGGTTGGACATGGGCCTCACCGTGATGTTGGGCCCATGATTGAGCCTGAGCTTGATGTTGAGCCTCTAGAAGGGGTTGAGCCTGATGTTGGGCTTGAAACCATGGATGAGGCTGAGATAGGGGTTGTAGGAGGGGTTGCAGAAGGGGTTGAAGATGAGGTTGGGCTTGGAGATGGGAATGATCAAGCTGCTTCTGTAGGTAGTGGGCAACACATGCAAGGTGGGGAGGGAAGTGGGTCACATGTGCATTCATATGCACTCTAAAAGAGGAGAAAAATCAGTCAAACTGATCCCCATAGCAATAATATTTCCGGATAAAATTTGTGGAAGTCCCTATTCACAAATGATACAAATTTTGGAGGGTTAGAGCAAACAGTTGGGGATGACATTGTGTTGACGCTCAATTTTTCTCCCCAAAATTTTTAGAAAAAAAAAAGAATGCCCAAATGCTTTAAATTCGACGAATCTCCCGATTCCGAATTAGTTTTCGTTTGTTCTCCTTCCCTCTTAAATTTTTCGGCCTCCCAAAAAAAATATATAGTAAATAAATATATTTTTGTTCTCCTTATATATATATATTAGATTAATTAAATGAATATTTTTATTGATTTTAATTTTTAATTGAAATTTTATTTTTGTATATACTTTGATTTTATAAAAAAAAAATTAAAAAAAAAATCAATTAGGTTGGTTCAATTTTAATTTAACATATTTATTTTAATCAATTGGTATTATTATTATTATTATTATTATTATTATTATTAAAAAAAAAAAAGAGAGATTTAGGTTTGAATCGAACCAGAGCGGTTCGATTCAAACCAACAGACAAACAGAAAATAAACGAAACAAAAGAAAGGAGATCGAGAAACAG
>CANUEY010091194.1:0-10650 GCA_948099555.1 Croton setiger
TGTGATTATTGTTTAAATGTGGTTTACATTTACTGAGTATGCGACTCATCAAAATCGCAATATATGTTTTTCAGGTTTGCAGTCAGAGTGAGGTACTGAGGCTTCACTCGCCTATGCACAGGTCGGTCCAGCAGGAATCTAGGTCTCTCTCCTCTCACAGTCCATATTGTACATGTTGCATATAATGTGTTTATGCTTTGGTTTTGTAAGCATAATTTTATGCAGTTTTTGGCATGTAAATAAATGGTGCTATCTTTATAGCTTTTGGATTAACGAATGTTATGTCCATATTTTGATATATGTAAAAATGTATGTTATGCCTATAAATGTTTATAGTGCTATGAATGGCCGAATAAACCTTATTGGGTTTAAGTGAAAAAGATGTTGTATATTAACATGCTAAAAATGTGTTCGGTATATATATAATATATCTATGGTTGGAAAGACTAAAATGGAAGTAACGTCATCAGACGTACGTTAAAAAAAAGGGCCTATTTTATGACATAGGAATATAGTAAGAGGTGTTACAAACCCGATTCGCTGAACCATCCCAAACCCTAATTGGTCGATAAAATGTAAAGTTCGTGGGTTCTCCACCTCAAGTAACCTCCATATTGATTGGTCCACTCGCCGAACACTAAGGGTCCGATCGTACCTTTCTTCCCCTCGAAAGACGAAATACAATCGGTGCTCCTCCTGCAGGAACATGAGATCACCCACTGTCGGTCCTTGCTCTATAACCCTCTCCTGCTGAGAACTCGAAGAAGAACCTCTCTCCATCTGCACGTAATTTAGCAACCGTTTATTACATTTAATTAGTTATTTACTATTAACTACTAATATATAGTTAATTATTTTTAAAATATATTATGACATTCAATAATTATTAGTAATAATTTATTAAATTACATTCAATTATTATTAATATTTTATTTTACTCATTAGATTTTATATTCAATTAATTTAATTTGGCTACTATATTATTAAAGATTTAATACCATACTAATTATTAAATTAATAAGTAAATTTTATTAATAAAAATAATTAAATACTTTATTTTTAATAAATTTTATTAAATTATTAAATTTTTCAAATTAATTAATTAAATAATTCATTATTTATAAATTTAATAATTAAAATTTTTAATTTTTCCTAAATTAAATTGATAATAAATTATTTATTTCCATAATTTTTTATTAATCAATTTAATTAATTAATTAATTATTAATAAAATAATTTATAATTCATAAAGTTAATTAAATTGAATATAAATTTAATTACATTATATTTAATTAAAAAATTACATTATATTAAATTATTTTTTTTTTCATATTAAATTTTTTAATACGGAACCTATATTCTCAAATAATAAATACAATATTGAATATTAATTTAATAATTAATTCATTTAAAGTAAATAATAAATATTTAACAAAATTAATAACAACACTTCCCAATTTGGTCAACATTTTAATAGTACTAACAAAATTATTATAATTTATCAAATAATTAATAAATTATTAAATTAATAACTCAATATTATTAATAATATTTAATCACATATTAAATAATTAACAAATTTATTAATTACATTAAATACTAGCTATATTTAAATTACAATTATATTAAATTAATAAATAATAATTAATTTCAATTATGATTTTAAATTTTCGTTTTATGTTATATTTTTAAAATATTCTTAATATATTGTTAAATATTTACAATATTAATTATTATTATAATAACTAATTATTATTATTATGAACATTTACTTAATTTATTAATAATTAACACAATTAATAATGAAATTCAAAATTATTAAATTCAAATAATAAAAAAATTTACTAACAAATTATTTTGTACAACATGAAAAATAATAAATAATGTTCATTTTTCTATACAAACTCCGTATATAAAAATCTCGGTAACATTATTATTTTAGAGCCTAAATTTACATGTTCCATATATTTAATATTAAAACTTTAAGCATAAATTAAATAAAATTTCAAGTAATTAGTACATACCTTTGCCAATAAGTCGAAAATTGGTATACCGTTAAAATTAGCTGCACACGTGCCAATTTCCTTCCAAATCCTCTCAATTTCTCACTCACTATTTTGATTTTTTGTTGCACAAAAGGAAGTGGGGGACCATTTTTGCTGGAAGTTAACAACCCACTTAACGCAAGGTTGTCTTGTGAAAGTGGCTAGTGACGCAATATGGACACATGACAATCTCTTATTCGTCCGAAATGAAGCTCCGTCCACGTGTCAGCGCCTGGTTCGTGTCACGTTTGCGCAAGATGATCTTGCATAACCTATTCTTCCGCAACTCAGTCTTGCGTAGGTTTAATGTTGACACGTGTCCCCATCCCATTCGTCGATTACACTAATTACGTAGTTAACTCACTAATTGCACCGGTAATCATCTGCTCCGTCTTGTTTCGTATGATAGACTTGCGAAAGTAGGCTGATTTCGCAAATTCATCTTACGCAACTGGCTGTTTCGCAAGATGATTTTACGTTACATTTAGTTGATGTCCAGAGTTTGAATTCGATGATTTTTTCCGTAAATGAATCATGGTTTAAACATTAATATCTGAAAAAATTTTATTTTTCCCTATACTTTTATAAATCGACTAATTTTGTTTGTCATCATGTTTTAATTTTCAAATAAATTATACTATTTTGTTTCGTTATGTCTTATTCGAATTGTTCGTTTGCATTGATTATAAATTAATTTCGACTGAATTAACACTCATTTGTTAAAAAAGCTAAAAAATATTCGATCAATAGATTGTTTTTATAGCTTTTCAAAATAAAATTTATAGAATTGCAAGAAATAATGGAAGGTTTTGTTTTCATAATACATTTTGCCAGAAGTTTATGTTACATGCATTAACACACAAGGGAAAGGTTTGAAAATGAAAATAAAAAAATTAAAGTCTGACAGTTTCAAGTGGCACCAACCCCCTTTGATAACATTCATAGTTGATATTACCATAATTTGTAATATTTCTGCATAATTTGGGTCTCTGCTCATCCACCAAGCTTTTTACAAGTCAAATCTCTTTCTCTGGCTCTGGTTCGTGGAACAAAGTTACAGAAAATCCTCATCCTCCCTGTGTTTGTTACCATCCTATGCATTGGACTTTTGAATTTTCCATGCTCATTATCTGCATTCATTTTTTCCATCACAACATATATAAAAAATTTTAGCACAATCCAACTCCAGAACTTGAAAAATTCTAAAAATGTTTTCAGGCGTATGCGTACCTGCATTTGGTCCCCGAGATTGATAACAAGAGCTTCTGGAATTACAAGAGCTCTCACCCATTTCCCATCTGCTACAAGTTGAAGGCCCTCAACTACTTTATATTGTAAAAGAACTGTAATGGCTGATCTATCAGTATGAGGTTTTACTCCAAGAACCAAATCAGGCCTCCAACACCTTGGATAGAAGTAGAATCTTGCTTGCATCAGCGCTCTTTGCCAAATTGGCCACAGAAACTATTCTCTTCATTCTCTTCTATGTTCAGTGATCTTGCCATTGCCTTATACAGAAGGTCCAGTACATATTTCACCTTCAAGGATATCACTGTCAGGGATATTCTATGGTCATGATTGCTAGTTTGAGCAATGATCTCTTGTCACAACTAGTGGAATAATGTTCTATGTAATCAATGGCGGTGCCAAAACTAACATCATGTGGGGTCAAAAATCTTATACATAGAGCTAGTGTCCAAAAAGTAAAAGTTAACAGCTTATTTATACAATTTGTACACAGTGTTTACACAATGTTTTAAAAAAAAAAAAAAAATAATAAGAGGAAAATAAAATTCCAATGGGGTCAATTGAACTGATAGTGCTATATGTAACATAAAAAAGGAAATATTGAATTTATATAAACCTGAAAAGAGGTGGACTTTGTGGATAAAGATTGTTCCTTCTTTTATCTTCAGGAAAAACCCTTAGAGTAAGGAGAGACCCTTGATTTTGTGAAACAACTCTATCACTTGCATACCCTTCATTTTGATTCTCAGAACGAGCATATTGGAAGTTCAAAAAATTGGCAGGCCAGTTCACGTACCTTGTCAAGAAATGAACTTGTCATCCCACGTCCTATCGCCTGAGATTAGAATTCTTCGTTTCATTATAACTAAAAATGGCAAAATCACAGTTCTAGCTTAATTTCTAACAATAAAACCTGAACACTGATAATGAATACAAATATTAAATTTGCAGGAAAAAAATTAGAATTTATAGTTCTTGTGTTTGTACTGTTAAATCCCTGTTGCTGTTAGTAATGTTTATTTAATTATTTTTATTATGATTTTTGTAGGAAATTTGATTTGAGAAATAGAGTTAGAATTGGCAAACTTGTGTGGCACAACCCAGTAATTGTTCATCAGACTTGGCACAATTGTGGTTTGTTCAACATAATTGTTCTTTTTTACAGAAATGGGAAAATCCCATTAGTGTACATTTGTGCTAAATTCAGACATGATACATGATTGTGTTGTGTGAGCTCATATTTTAGTAATTTGGATTCTACTTGGGCAAGACTGAATAGTTCTTTGGGAGTCTAATTAGGACTTTTAATTAAGCAAAGCACCAAAGTCAAATATCTCTTCTAAATCTTCCTATTTGTATGTATAATAATAATTACGCGGAGAAAATATTCTCAAACTACAAGCCAATCAAACAAATTCTTGTGTATTGTAATATACAAATCATGAAATATAAAGTTTATTAATTAGTAAAGTTAAAACCCGGAAGCATCCAGTTGAGCTAAGAGCATATCTTAGTGTCTGCAGTGCATCATCTACTTGATTCTTGTTTTGACCAGAATCTGATAACAAAGATGAAACGAGACTGATATCGATTACCGGGAAAGGGCAAAATTGCATCCTTAGACTACGTATTCCTGCAGCGGCTGCTCATCCGCCATAGACATTTCTTGGACGTCTTTTTTGTATACTGATGCCATTTTTTAGTAATTATCAGAAGAGCAAAAGTTATCTTCAACTTGTTGGTAGTTTCTCTTTTCTTCAGAAAAACAATAATAACCATTAATCATATATGGGTCAAGAATAAAATAAAATAAATCGGACGGTAGCCTTTGGTCAAAGGCAATTGTGTTGTTTTCTGACTGGTTTGGGCAACATGGAATTTAATATAATAATATTGTTCAGTTCAGCTGGTTGCTTAAGAGTTAAGATTTCTGAACAGATCGCCCATGGCAGCCGAGATCGAGTCACTATCAAAATCCGTCCAAGAATTGGCTACTGGCGGTGATGCAGAACCGCTGGAAAAGTACATCTGTCAAGGAAGTGATAGTGAGAAGTTGAACTCTTCAGTCCCACCGATAGAGGTTCCTGTTATCGATATTGGTCTTCTCAAATCGCCATTAACCAGAGCAGAGGAGCTTCACAAGCTCAACTCTGGTCTTAGCTCTTGGGGTTGCTTTCAGGTCTTTTTGAATTTCAGTGGATTAATATTTTATCAGTAGATTCATTCGTTGCATTTACAAACAGCTTTTTTTGATTCTCGACTGGTTTCAGGTAATAAATCATGGAATGACAGATTCTTTCTTGGACCAAATGCGTGAAGTTGCAAAGCAGTTTTTCTCACTTCCAACGGAGGAAAAGCAAAAATATTCCAGACAAAAAGGCAGCATTGAAGGGTATGGAAATGATATGATTCTTTCAGAAAATCAACTTCTTGATTGGTCGGATCGATTATATCTTACCTTAAACCCACAAGATCAGCGCCAGATCAGATTTTGGCCTGAAAATCCCCAAACTTTCAGGTAATATTTCATCAATAATTCAAAATCATTTACATCAAACAAACATGAGTTAATAAAAAATATTATATAGGGAAATGCTTGATGAATTTGGCATGAAGTCACAGCAGATTAATGAGATTTTGCTTAAAGAAATGGCAAGATCATTAGGGTTGGATGAGAATTGCTTTTTGGATCAGTATGGAGAAAGACCACTTGTTACTGCAAGATTTAACTTTTACCCTCCATGTCCGTTTCCTGATAAGATTCTTGGTGTTAAACCGCATGCGGATGGATCAGCAGTTACCATTCTCCTGCCTGACAAACAAGTTGAAGGTCTTCAGTTCTTGAAAGATAATCAATGGTTTAAAGTTCCTATCATTCCACATGCCCTTCTTGTTAATGTTGGTGATCAAGCTGAGGTACTGCAGATACTGTTTTTTTTTTTTTTTTTTTGATTTTTTGGAATCTTGAATATTCCAATAATGGTAAATATGTGCAGATAATGAGCAATGGAATATTCAAGAGCCCAGTACACAGAGTGGTGACCAACACGAATGAGGAGAGGATTACCATAGTTGTATTCTGCATTCCAGATTCGGAGAAAGAGATCAAACCCGCTGATGCGTTGATCAGTGAAACGAGGCCGAGATTATACAAGAATGTGAAAGATTATGTCAGTCTTTACTTTGAATACTACCAGAAAGGGAGGAGACCAATTGAAGCTGCATTAATATAAGTTTCTGTACTTTGTACGCTTTGTACTAACTGACTCTTGTGGTTTCTGTATGAAAATGAACAAATTATGGGTTTAAATTTTGGAACTCCTAAGTTTGCATAATTATAATTATGTTGCAATTACAAGTTCCAAGGTGTTATGCCTAAAAACAATGAAGAATGTACAAATATGAAACAGCACAAGTCCAGATAACTCTGGAACCAACAGCATACCAAAAGTAAACGAAAAATCCCTCTTCTACATCAACTTAGTCACCTTTTTGTATCTGTCGGAATGAGGTGTTGCTGATATATACTCGAGACAAAATTGGCACTCCTCTCTTCAAATTCAGTTTGGTCACATCACCAATGCCCATCGTGAACCAAATCCATATACATGTCTTATTATATAAATTATCAGCAAGTAATGCATTTAATAAGTTGAAGAATCTTACACAATCAGTCCAATGTTTTAAGCACTGCTGACATTTTATTTTCCTTGCACCCAATTCCATATAACTGTGTATTACGTATCCACAAAATTAGAATGAAATGAAGTCAAAGTTGTATCCTTCAAAACCTGCATAATGTCAAATGATTATTATAATTTAACATATAGCTTAGAAATAATGCAAGAGAAAGAGTAGTGTAAATACATTATGCATCCCATTACATAATACTATCAAGGCATGTAAATGAGGAAACTTCAGGTATCATCTAGACGGGGATAGGCCAGGAAAACAGTATAGTTGTAGTTCTTCGTTACTGGGTTTTGTTCCTCTGGTGTAAAAGAAAATTTATTTTTTTGAAATATCTTTAGTGATCTAGAACAGCTAAACAAATTACCACATGAGAAAACTGTACAAAATGTGATTTTTTTTTTTTGTTATTTTATCAACTGGTTACTGACAAACAAACTTTTAGTATAAAAAAGAAAAAGAAACAGAATGATACAAATTGGCCTCTAAATGAAGCATGAAATTGAATATTTCTTGTCAATCAATGATATGAAGAAAGATAGTGAAAAAGAGTTATCTCCCAAAGAGTGCTAGTAAAAGAAGTAGGCACTAGGCAGACAGTTACCAATTCATACGAATTGCTTTAAACTGCAAGATGTTCCAAAGCAGCATCATTTTGAGATAATTCTGATGGAAGCTCCTCCCTCAACACTTGGGAATTCTCAGAATCCTCAAGAAGTTGGTTTCGCAGAACACCGTACAATTGCCCGAACAGCTGCTTCTTCAAAGATTCAAAAGCCGAACCCAATCTCTCTAGCTGCTCCATTGCATTTACGTTGTACACGAATAGACCATAGTACAGATCAAGACTATCGCCTGCAGTATTCTTCACCAACTTTAACAAAATTTCATAGCCTCTAGTGTTAATCGGAGTGGAGCCTAACTGCAACTTTTCAAGAATCCTTCCCATGGTGTGTGTAATGAACTGCGACCCAGCTGCATGACGGTCATGTTCTGCACAGGACATCTCCACCATTCTGCATCCTTCACGAGCAAATATATCAAGAAACCGATCACATCGTGATATTCTTGTCACGCTACTGCCTACCCTAACCTTATCAAAAACAAAGGGAAGAGCATTCCACCCATTTTTACCACTCTCTGGACCAAACATAGGATGTGTACAAAGAATATCGAAATCTGATGGCAAATATTGAAGAAACAAATTCCTTGGAAACTCTTTCACTGAGAGCACATCAACAAAGAGAGTGCTTCTCTTCAGTCTCTGAAGTGGCAATGACTTGAGAACATTTTCAGTTGAAAGAATAGAAGTACAAAGAAGAATTACTTCTGGATGCTCTTCACATAGATCATCTGCATCAGAGAAATAGGTAATTCCCAATTCCCGAGCCACCACAGAGTAGTCAGAACGAGAATAGGCCAGAATAGTATGACCTTGCTGAACAAACCTTTTTGCAAGGAACTGACCAAAATTGCCAAAACCAACTACAGCAATCTTGAGCTTTGGGTTGTGCTCGAATGGTTGAGCAGCATATTCAGATCTGAGGTCCCATATAACTTTGTAAATAAATCATTGATTAGGATCGTACAGCATATTTTATTATCAACCCAGAAAAACAAAGGCATCATATAGGCTAAAGATAAAGGTATTGCTCCCAAGTCCAACAATAATATTAATTAGGATCGTACAGCATATTTTATTATGTCTTTTAGTAATTACTCAAAATTAATTAGTTTGCAAAACAAGCACAACTAATTAATGATTCTGCACCTATGTTCTAGTCCTTCCTTCTACTAAAAATATCTCAAAACTTAGGTAAGTAGTACTTTCAACAAAGAATCGCAAAATAAAAGAAATAAAATTGTACTCATTATAATATGAATGCAACTTGCTCCAATACTTACCCTTGGGGTTTGGCAGCACCATTTCCTTGCCTATTCGCATAACTGAGTTGCAAAACTTTCCCCTTCTCTCCATTCCCAAAGAGCTGGTTCCTAACAACCTCATGTAACCTTCCAAAAAGCTGGTTTCTAAGAGCTCCAAAAGCCATATCCAGCTTCTCCAACATCTCAAGAGCATTCTTATTATAAATGAATAACCCAAAATAAAGATCAAAAGTATCCCCTGCTATATCATCAACTAAATCCAACAAACTCTCATACCCTTTTGTATTGATGGGCGTAGACTTCAAATTCAACATCTGTACCACTCTCCCAGCTGTATGCGTAATAAACTGTGATTCTGCGGCATACTTATCTTGGTCTTCACAACTCATTTCCACCAGATTGCATCCCTCTCTTGCAAAAATGTAAAGAAAGCTCTTACACCTATCAATTCTTGTTTTCTCATTTCTAACTCTAACATTCTCATACACAAAATGGAGACCATCCCGTCCAAAATTGCTCCTTTGAAGGCCACACATGGGATGAGTACAAATAATATCAAAATCGCTAGGTAAGAGATGAAGCAATAAACTCTTACCAAATTTCTTAACGGATAAAAAATCAACAAATAATATGTCTCTCTTAAGTCTGTGTAAAGGCAAAGACTTGAGGACTTGTTTTGTAGAAATGACGGATGTACATAGTAAGATAACATCAGGATTTTGCTCACAGAGTTGATGTGGCTCAAGGAAGAAGGAGACACCGATAGAATGCGCTTCAAGGGAGCGATGATCAGTTGTAGAGTGAGCAAGGACTGTGTGTCCTTGAGAGACGAAAATGTTAGCAAGGAATCGAGCGTAGCTGTCAAATCCAATGATGGCTATTTTGAGGTTGTTGGAATTAGGGGGTGGCATTTGGGTAGGGTATGGAGGGTTCTGTTTTGGCGCGGGAACAGCGGCAGCGGCGGAGAGAGGGAGATGAAAGAAAGTTCGTGAGAAACGAAGATCGTGGAGTCAAAAGCAGCAGAGGATTGAGGGGAAAGAGGGGATTGGAGGGAGATGATGATGGATGGAGAGACGAAAGATATTGCATGGTGGTTGAAGAAGAGGGAGACGAGTTTAATAAGGAAACGATAAGGGTTAAGTGGGGAATGGGACAAAATTTTCCTCGTAAACTGACCAAGTGCCAGTTCACCGCATGTTTCAATGACTTGTAAAAATATTTTTGATTTAGAAATCATTGTTTATATAAAATTATATTTTCAGAATATTAAATGCCCGATGAACAGTCTTTCCACAAAAAGAAAATGGTATTCTTCTTCACTATATCATTTCATTTCATGGTTCCTTTACAAGAGTTAATTACATATACTTCGCTTGCCAAATAATAAGGATACATAATCAACCAGAATCCCATGTTTAAAATATCTTGAACAGCAGGCCTCCGTGCTTAGCAAAGAATGGAGCAAAAACAAGGGATTCAACTGCCATAAGTTTGATGAGAATGTTGAGTGATGGTCCAGATGTGTCCTTCAATGGGTCCCCAATGGTGTCCCCGATCACCGCTGCCTTGTGTGGATCTGATCCTTTAGGACCCAGAGTTCTTGCATGCTCAGAGGCACCAGCCTGTTGTCCAACAACAAAACAACATCAATACTCTCTCTCATTAAATCATGAGTATTAAGCAATATATTTAGAATGCAAAAAAAAAAAAAAAAAAAAAAAAAAAAAAAAAAAAAAAAAAAAAAAAAAAAAAGAACAAAAAATAAAATTTAGCGGTAAAC
>CANUEY010091400.1:0-13217 GCA_948099555.1 Croton setiger
CTTTACTTTATTTATTTTTAATTTCAAATCTGGTTATTTGCGACAAGCTAGTCCCTAGGGTTCGACCCTTCTCACCCTATTTACAAGTTTGTTTTGTAGGAAGAGCAGATTTTTATTTTTGGTGGATTCGACACCCATCACTCTCACAGCATAGGCTATGTCTAGCCTAGTGTGTGAATCATATATGAGATTTCCTACCAACCTCCGGTATTGATCACGATCTGTTGGTTCAGCTCCTTCCATAATCTGTAATCCATAATTCATCATTATTTGAGTATCAGCTGGTTTACAATCAGTAGTCCTGTTTCAGCCAGTAAATCAAACACTTACTTTCTCTGAGAGATAAAGATTTCTTATTTGGATCTTAAAATTTCTATCACAAGAAAATATTTTAACCTTTCTAAGTCTTTCATTTCAAATTCTTTGAAGAGCCTTCCTCTAAGAGTCTGTATTTCCTCTTTATCACCTCCTATGATAATCATGTCATCTACATATATGATAAGACATGTCACATAATCACCTCTTCTTTTGAGAAATAGAGTATGGTCTGAATTGTTTTGACAATACCCATATTTCTTTATGGTTGTAGTAAACCTCCCAAACCAAGCTCTAGGTGATTGCTTCAAACCATACAATGCTTTCTTAAACCCGCATCCTTTTCTGGGATTAAACCCTTCTCAAAAACCTGAAGGAGCCTCCATATAAACTTCTTCCTTCAGTTCTCTATGTAAGAAGGCATTCTTCACATCAAACCGGTATAACGGCCAATCTTGGTTTACTGCTACAAAGAATAGAACATGGATTGTATCTATTTTTGCTACTAGGGAGAAGGTCTAAGTAGTTGATACCATAGGTCTGTGCGTAAATTTGGCTACTAACCTTGCTTTATATCTTTCAGCACTTCCATCTGCCTTGTACTTGATGGTAAACAGCTATTTGCATCCAACAGGTTTTTTTCCAGGTGGTATTCTGGTTCTTACCCAAGTATTGTTCTTTTCCAATGCTTCCATTTCATTCTGCATTGCTCGTCTTCAGTTTTTATTTTTCTGCGCTTCCTCAACTGTTCTAGGAATATTGGTTGAGTATAAAGAAGCATTGAAAGTCATTCTCTTAATGGATAGACTCCCTCTTACCATATTTGCCACCAGATATCTAGCCTTTCGAGATTCATATTGGCTCATACTGTTTGGTGGTACTCCTCGATTACTTCTTAGTGGTAAATTATATCTCTCTTGTGTTTCAGGAATATTTTCTCATGTTTCTACAGGGTTAGAATTCATACTAGTAAAGGAATCTAAAAAAGAATTACTAACCTCAAGAATATTTGACAAAGAAGATCTGGAAGGCCTAGGTGATTCCGGCTTATCGAAATGTTCTATGTCTTCAGCAGACTCGGTGGCGCTGCTTACTTGCTCTGTTGGAACAACTTTTTCATGACTAGACTATGTAGCCAACTTAGTGGAAACATGGTATGACTCTCCCTTTGATTACTGGGTTGGCTATAATAGAATTCTGTTTCAAGGAAGTCACAATCTATGGTAGTGTACATATGGTTGATAAGGGGATCAAAATACCTATACCTTTTTGGTTTACCCCATATCCGATAAAGACACACTTGATAGCACAAAGATCAAGTTTGGTTCTAGTATGTTTAGGAATGTGGAAGGTTGAGATGTGTTGGTATTGAGGTATATTTGGATAAAGTGGCTAAAGGTGTATTACGGTTAAGGATCTTGGTAGGAAGGCGATTTAGGAGGTAGGTGGAGGTAGCTATGACTTCTAACCAGAAAGATTGAGGGACCCTTGATTCTATCATGATTGCTTGAGACATTTCAAGAAGAATCTGATTCCTTCTTTCAGTCACACCATTTTGTTGAGGGGTGTAAGAACAGGTAGTTTGATGTACAAGTTCGTTGTCACAAAAGAATTGTTGCATGGTGGTGTTAATATATTCACCACCATTATTGGACCAAAGAATTTTAATTTATTTTTGCAATTGAGTTTGTATAAAATGATAGAAGCACATAAATTTTTCAGGTACTTCAGATTTTTTTTTTTAAAAAATAAACTCAAGTCATTCTGGTGCAATCGTCTATAAAAAGTAAGAAATAGGTATAACCATGTTTACTAATTTGTGCGGCTAGGCCCTAAATATCCGACTGTACTAGTGAAAAAGGACTGTCAACCCTAGTATTTGTATTGCGAAAAAACTGTCTATGACTTTTAGCCAACATACATGTTTCACAATGAAAATGACTATTATTATTATTAAAAAAAATGAGAAAATAAAGTTTTTAGGTACCCTAGTGATGGGTGTTCCAGACGTCGGTGCCATAGCCAGACTTGATGATCATTCGTTCTGTGAGCAAGCGACGCAGTGCCGTGTTTGTTCACTTCGTCAACATAGTATAGTTCGTTATGCTCAGAACCACGGCCAATGATCTTACTCGTATGAATATCCTGCAAAATAAATGTGGGATGCATGATGACAGTACAATTGAGTTTTTTTGTCACATGGCTAATGGATAATAACTTATGAGATAAACTCGGAACATAAAGACACTTGACAAGTTTAAGGGACGAAGTAATGACAATAGTTCCTGCTTCCTTGACTGGCGAGTACCCTCCATTGGCAGTTTGGATGAGGGATTTATGAGGTTCTATTGGAGGTTCAAAATCAGTAGAATCATAGGACATCGTGTCCATTGCTACACAATCAAATATCCATTTTCCATTTTTGCAGAACAGTTAGCAGGATTCACATAGGTAGTTTTAAAATTTTTATG
This sequence comes from Croton setiger, assembly GCA_948099555.1. Classification (NCBI taxonomy): domain Eukaryota; kingdom Viridiplantae; phylum Streptophyta; class Magnoliopsida; order Malpighiales; family Euphorbiaceae; genus Croton; species Croton setiger. The sequence continues at coordinate 2,787 of CANUEY010091400.1, forward strand.
ATTCTCCTTTAATTTTGAGCTTTTTTTTTTAAAGATTTAAAACTTCTTGGACTCAATTGCCCATTAATAAAAATATCCGCATCATAGTTTAGGGAAGTAAGTTTTGAGGGGTCAAGTTGATATAAGGTAGGGTCTGAGTGGTCAGTTTGTTATTTTTCCTCTAACCCTATCTTTATATCATTTTCCCCCTTTTTTCCTTTCTTACTGCCGCTTGTGCCTTTTCCTCTTTCGCCTTCTCTTCTCTATTCTCTATCCCTTCTGTTGGCAGAAGCTGTCATGGCCACTTCTCCTCCTCATAGTTCATTGCCTTTAGCGTCGGTGGTCATTTGACTGCCCGCCATTATTATAGCGGTTGTCCTTATGGCTCCTTTCTTTTTATTCTCTTGCCATCAGTCCAGATATCCCACCAGTTTGAAATACCCTTCCTTGGTGTGTCTGGTTCCACCACAGTAGGTGCATTTCAACTGTTATTTGTCCTTCCGGGATGATGATTTGGCTTCCCTGGCTGGTTGCGACCGACTGATTAAGCTGTTTCCCACGCTTGACGGAAATTATCCCTATGATGATAGACTGTGCTCTTCACCCATAATCTCCCTCCTCATTGCTTCTCGTCTGAGAGTAGCGTACGCGCTTTCTACAAATAGGAGGGGAGAATGTTTGAGCAGATCCCTTCGATCTGCATCATATACTAACCTAATTCCAGCTAGAAACTGATACAGCCTATTGTTTGTTGCAGTCTGTTGAAAGTGTTGGCATCTTCTGGACATTGCATCGGATTGGGAATTCATCTGTCTATTTCTTTCCAAATTGCCTAAAGTTGGCTGTAGTACTTCTCCAACGATTGGTCCCCCCTGCCTTATGTTGGTTGATTTCACTATCATATCATAGATCTGTAGTGAATCTGCCCCAGTGCTGTAAGTTGTTTCTATAGCTTGCCATAAATCTCTTGTTGTTGGGTAGTTTATGTACTGATGTACAAGTTCAGTACTAATATTCTCAATGATCCAAGTGATGACCACTGAATCATGTTAAATCCACAGTGGATACTGAGGATTAGACTGAGATGGCGGGGAAGCAATGATGTGACTGAGCTTACCCCTGCCCTGATGGCTAAACTCATCATCCTTGACTAGATGTTATAATTCTAGTCATTGAGCTTGGTTGAGATTATAACTAGTTGGTTACTGTTGCTTTGTTCCGTGGGTTTTTGGTTGAGTGTGATGTTCTGGAATAATTCCAGTAACTGACTCATTTTAAGGGAATCTGATACTTCCCCTGTTTCGTTTGTTTTTGTGGAAGAGGCAGAAACTTCTTCGGCCATTTTTCCAGGTAAGTTAAAGGTAGATGATGAGTTTAAGGATAGATTTACTGACTCAAAATCAGCTCTGATACCATGTTAGAAAGAAAGAAAGGTTTGAAAAATGTTAGAAAGAAAGAAAGGTTTGAAAACAGAAGCTTTTTTCTGTCTTGTCTTGCCTCTCAATTTCATTCTCGCATAGTATTTATAGTGGTTCTACAGAATATTTACAATAAAGAGTATGGTCATTTTTTATTTGATTTTAATTCAGTATTCTATTATGATTGATCCTGTAAATATTTTTGATTTGATTTTAATTTTATTATTTTGTAAATTCTATTTCTTTTTCTAGCTTACAATATAAATTATAAATTTGGTGAGAATGCCAAATTAAAATTCATCAATAGTCAATTTCAAGAAATTAAAAATACAATTTGGATAATGTTGTGTACAATTAGATTGTGATTCCAAACAAACATATTTTGAAAAGAAAAAGTAATAAAATTTAGTTGATATTTTAACTCTAGTCTATAATTGGTTTACAACCAATTCATTATTGATTAACCATATCGACATAACTAGAAAAAAATATTCATTCGGAATAACCTCTTTATTTTTTTCATCTGGAGGAGGGAATTACCCATTAAGTGACTATCTTGGCCATACCACCAAAACCTTATCCGCTATTAACAAGGGAGAAGCTTGAGCAGGTATTGCAGAAATAAGTACACGTTCTTTGTCTATGCCAATAGTAGCATTAGCAAGAAATATTTTTAATTACCATGAATTTTTTTTTAAAGGAAATTATCAAGTTTTTTAAATTATATGCTTACCCTATTCTTCAAATAGCTCCTCCCATATTATGTAAAGGGTGATAATGAATTAAAGTTACATAATAGGCTGCACATATATATATATATAGTTCTTTTCTTCGAACTGATTTTTCGAATTGAATTTCTACTGTTTCACAGCTGACCAATTAAAATTTGCTGTTGGACAGTTTCGAGATACTATAGCTATTAGCTGTTGGACATTTTTGAAATATGTTTGTCAGTCACATGTGGTCAATAAATGTAGAAATATGTATGAAATTAGTCACATGTGGTGAGTAGGAGAATGTAGCAAACTCCTCATAAGGTAAAAATCTATAACTTGACCACACATTTATAATTGAGAGACTCAAATATGGCATTGCGAACGCATGCTAAATATGCATAAAAGCAAAACAAACAATTATATTTCCTGAGAATTAATTGAGAGGCTTTTGAAGCTGTATTATGAGAGTAATTTGCAGCTGAGAATAGACTAGCTAGTAGACCATTAATTAAGCATTAATGCAATAACATCACCCGAAAAGAAGAAACTCCAAAAACATTTATTATAAGCCTTTACACGTGTACCTAAAATCGAGTACCTATGCTCTTCCTTTCTGAATTTTGCAGAAGGAACTAATTAAGGTGGTGGGTTTATTTTATTTTCTGCTTTTGGAATAAATTCAGGAAACTAAGTGCATGGACGGAAGATGACAGGTTGCAGCAAAATTTAGATTTATACAGCAGCCCAATAAGGATTGCCACAAGCCAAAGGTAGAAAGGAATAGAAGCTATGCTTCCGAGTCATAATGTTGGGCAAAATTAGCTATTTCAACGTTGTTTAACTATTTAAATAATCATTACTATTTATATAATGCTTTACAAAAATTAAATTCTAAAAATCAAGTTAAATTTTTATAATGATTTTATAAAATAAATGTCTAAAATCTATCTCCAAAATTTAGTGGATATATATTCACATGTTTGTAAATACTCTTGCACAACATGATAAACTTTTGAGGATGATAGCAAGTCATACATAACTTTAAAACATTATTTTAATGGTGGACTCCATTTCAACAATCTCAAATGCTCATAAAATGATTAATTTACTTCCTATCTTATTCATCCAAAAAACAACAATGACAATCAGCTTGTTTGTTATTTTATTGAATAATCATATTTCCTGTTAATTTACATATTTTTTGAATGACACAAACCTAAATATCTGTTTTTTTTTTTTTTATTCAGCTGTAATCCATAGCACAGTTGCTTGGGCTTCTCTGATCAGCTTCCGGCACCACTAAGCAGTGAACAGCAATTAAGGAAAATCTTTTAATATTTATTAATTTTTATGGTATTCTTTCGAGAAAATTTATAACTTGGACAGTTATCCAGATATTAGAAACTCAAATCCAATAAAACATATTATACAATCAAATTAATCGGTTAGTATTAGTACTATTCTTTTAATATTGATAAGTTCAATCTGAAAAAATCTAAGCCAATCTATTTTCACCAGTTATAGTTCACAAATTTGTTAGATTGATAAAATAAAAAAAGTTTAAAACAATATATCGTTTTTTAGCAAAGAAAACCATATATATAGACATTAACAAAGTTTAGCAATAATTTTTAGTTAGAAAAGCATCCTTATATTAAGAGAGAATACATTTGTGTTGATTGTTTAGTTAAACGAAGCACCCACTTTCAAAATTTTAGTAATTGTACCCCAAAAACCACAAAATTTAAGAAAATAAAATTTAACAATAAAATGAAAATAATAGACTAAGAAATCTGAAGATATCCATGAAATCGACTACCAACATGCAAACAATTTTTTTTTTTTTTTTAAAAAAAAGAAAAGTAGATGCAACTATTATTAAATCATGGTTTTCCTGTATTATTCGTTTAACAATTACTTATCTTCTCGTCGCTATTAAACAATTTCAATAGTTACTTAATTTAATCCAATATTTAAGTCATGAATGATATATATATAATTAAGTTAACTAGATTAAATTTTTATGCATAATAGATTGACATTTTAATATTAACATTACAGCCTTCTTCAATACTAATAAGGTTGATGAGCTATTGTAATATGATTTGTGATTATGTGAGAATGCTATGGATGATGTATTTAGTAAAATACATTAATTTTCATAAGGAAGTAAAGAGTGTATTTTTTTTTTTTTACTGAAAAGCATAAATAAAAATAATACCAAAATTTTAAAATAACTGTTTCAAATGTTTTGATTAGGGCTATAAATTAACCAATAAATAGATAAATTAAGTGTTCACAAATACCAATCAGTATTATTTTGGGAGCTTACTTATGCACAAAATCTATATATATATTTTTTACTCTTTTCTAAGAGTGAAATTATTTTTTAAATATTTTTAAAACAATCCATTGCTGCAACTTCTTCAAAATTAAAGTATTTTATTCCAACTATACAAAAGAAGAGAAGATAAAGAAGAATATGCTATTTTCCTTTCTTAAAACTTCACCAATACCTAACAACTATATGTTATTCACGGCTAAGTTTTTCAAACACAACCATCAACGGAGAAATTATGCAAAATTTCAGTGTTTCGAAAGCCATATCCTAATATGATGCTAAGCTGCAGCCAGCCATGACAATATTAAAATGGATGGCCTTGATGATTGTTATAAGGAATATGTAAAAAATTATTCATATTTTTTATTTTATTTTTAAAATAAAGCTATCTTTTTCTTAAATATTATAAAAAAAGTTCACTATACTAGACATAAGGTCATTATTACTTATTACAAATGGAGATTCATAAACCTTTCATCAGAAATTTGACAGATTTTTCAATTTTATAAACGTTTTGTAAACTAATGGGTAACATGTATGTGGGTTGCTTATAGATGTTTGTATTTTTTCATAAAGTAATATTTTTTTAATATTTTCACATCATAGGTCAGGAATGACTTTTTTTATGAATGAAATTAAACAAAAGGATTTTGTCACATTCTTAAAAAGTTAATATTTTTCGAAAATAATTATCAAAATAGCTACATTTTTATTATAAACAAAATATAAACAATGTAATAAACATTTTAAGGGAATTTGGAGTAGATAATATAAAAATAAAGTTTAGCTTAATTAGTTTTATAAAAATTTTTATTGGTCAATTATTTTATTGTCCTTACTTTAAAATTTTTATTTTTTTAAAACGAGTTGTTGAAAATATTTTATTTCATCTTATTTCCTAAACCAGTTATTGAAAATAAATTTATTTTCTCAACTGTCTATTGTTTATACACTACTGTCATTACCACCGTAGATTATAAGAAAATAAATTTATTTATTTTTATTTTATTCCGTCGTCATATCCAGTCGTCGAAAGAAAAATAAATTTAATTCTTTTTTTTTTTACTTTCAGCAATAATAGTAAATTTATTCTCTATTATTAGATATAAATTTATTTGTTTTTATTTCTTTACACTTTCACAATTCCTTCCACCGTCAAATCCTCTCAAACCAGATTTTCATCAAAACCCCCCCAAAAAAAAAAAAAAAAATGTACAAAGGAGAATTTGTGCTACTCGCCAGAATCATCCTCAGGCCCGTTTTATAACCTCATCATGACCATCACCGAATCATCATCATCATGATCTTCACATCATCATGTTCATCATCATATTTTTTAATATCCAGTAAATATAATGCAATCCAGCGAGATTCACCTCAATCTTTTCAATTTTTCGTTCGGTTGAAACAAATTATAATAAAACGAAACAATAAGCATAATACAGCTGAAGCACAAAGTTTAGAGAAAGAAAAAAATGGCAGATTCTTTGAAAGGACAATTGGAGACTGAGGTATAGAACTCAAGTCCAGCCATGACAATATATTGAAGTTCTGGAAGAGTGATACCCATATGGCTCCCAATCACACTCCTTAAAATATTCAAGCTGTAAGAGTCTTAGAAGGTGATTCACAGACTTCTGGTTCTGTCAAGGTTTGGAACTAAACCCTTGGTAAGTACCTATAATCTCTTTTTATATATCTTATTAATTAATGTCCAAGATTTAATTTCAACATATAATATTATGACATAAACAGAAGGAAGAGCTGAAGTATTCAAAGAGAAGTTGGAGATTGATGAAGCAAACAAAATAGTGAAGCTCAATGGAGGGGAAGGTGATTTGTTTAAGAGTTACAAGCAATCTCAAACTCAAACCCAAAGACCAATGCTCTTTGGCAAAAATTGCCATTCAATAATCCTACTATTCTGGCTCCACATTCTTATATTAATTTTCTTATTAGCATGACTAAGGAGATTGATGATGGCCTCGCCAAGGCCATGAACAATTAGCAAACCCATGCATTAATTGATGCCAATCATAGCATGCCAAGGTTTTAATAAATACTTTCCTTTTGAATTATTTTCCATAAAATAAAGTCATATTTATTTGGAGTTGCGATGTTGTCCTACTTTGTGTAGTTTTGTAATTTATCATTAAATAAAAGCTCAATTAACATTATGTTTCTCTTTCTTCATGAAAATTAATTAAATTTTAATCAGGAAAAATACTTGTATTTGGAATATTTTAAATCATACACACAATCAACCACTCATAGAACAAATCGATATATTTTTCTTCTTTTTATTTAATTTTTTTTATACAATCTCTATTTCCTGATAAGTAGTTTTCAAATCTGTAAAAAAAAAAAAAAAGAGTAGTTTACAAATGGTTTATTAGTAGTTTACAAACAATCACATCCTACATTTGTTATCTCCTTCCAATTAATTCTTCAGGCATGATCATTGTCCAATCTCGAACCATCAATTCAAACTTTTTCTTTATAAGCACTTTTCACCACAAAAAGTCAAATTGCTATAAAATTTTCCTACATTTTTGAACTGTTACTATTCAGCTACAGATTTGCTACAAATTCTAGTTGGTATAGTAAAAATTACTTTTTGCTACAAAATGTTTAATTTTAAAGTTGAAAAATTACCAACAAATTCCTTGAAAGTAATGGACTATTTGCATAAATTTTTAGGAACTATTTTAGTAAATTTTTAGTCATCGTTTGAGAAAAAATTATGAGGAAGACATGATAGGAGCATGAATGTATATAATTTAGATGCTGAAGTGGATATGTATGGAGCCAAATTATATTATAAGTTAGTTAAAAACTTATTTGGTACAAAAAATTTATAGTATGTTAAAAAAAAATTTACACAAATAAGAAACTAATAATTGTCTATTTTTAATAGACAATTCCAAAAAAAACAAAACACGTAGAAATGGCATTTTATTAAGTCTTGTCTATAATAATTTATTTATTTACTTTTAACTCAAACATTTAACTTATTTGTCAAATGAGTACAATTGCAAGTTTTTTCAAGTAAAAAGTAGTCTATGAGTCCGCACGGTTAGGCTAATATTTTAGCATACGCAATTCTTTTTTTTAAGCCCGCCCATTTTTGACTAAAAAATAAAACAAAAATAAGTATTATTTTACACATACATCTAATCAGATCAATACGATACGTTTAACTTCAACTATCTTTTAATATAAGTGGTTAACTTCAATTGCTTTTAATGGTGTTTGATTTGATGATAAGAATGGAAAATAAAGTAATTATGATGGAGACAATATACCAAAGTAGCTAGTTTTAGTTACCGTGCGAATAAATCAAAACAGTATAATTATTATATTTGATATTAATTAATGCTATCAGTTTTCTTTATTTCGTTTTTCTTTACAAAGTTTTGAATCTTTCTTCCTCTAAATTGTATAATAAAAATAAATAAAAAAATTAGATAGATAGACGAGAAAATATGGTTTAAAAGAATCAAATCTTAGAATATCCACTTCTTACATCAATAAAAAAAAATCAATTGAACGAAATCTAATTGGCATATGTGTCTATTTGTAGTGATCATCTATTTTATTAAAATGATGTAATATTATATTTTTCTCCAAAATATATCATTTTAATTATGAACTATTTTTTTTTTTGTGCGTTCCACATTTTGATACTCATTATTTATATCTATAATTTTTTAAATACACTTAATTAAAAAATGAGAAAATAAAATTAAACTCAATGTTATCCCAATTATTGTATTATATTATAATTTCTATTTAGAGAAATAAGACGACTACATTTTAACAATATTAAATATTTTATCTTTTTACTCTAAAAAAGATAATAGAGCTCTTAAATCAATAACAAGATGACATTTAAAAATTTCTCTTTAAGATATTACAAAATGCTCCACAAATTATTTTTTATTATAATCTTAGTATTAAGATTTCTATTGTTTTTTATTTCAACTTCTTCAATATAAATTCCATAAGAAATTTAACACAATTAATAAGGTTACTGGAAGTCTCATAACAATATTCATTATTTGTTTTGATTATATTTAAATGATTTGTTGGTATTACACATGCTAATGTGTGGATTTTATTTATAATAATATTCTTACTCTTATAAAATAATTTGGGTGTCAAGCGGTTAATCAATAGTTGAACTGTATTATATTAACTAAATTTTTTTGTAACACACAGAATATATTTTTGTAAGTATTAAAAAATTGTCCAAGATACTTTCTAATTTTGATATGTGTTGCATATGTGTACGTTCATATTTCATGTTAGATACTCATTATGTAATTTTATAATATTTTTAAAATTTTGTATTTAATTATATTTGCTAATATATGCATAATAAATTATTGAGAGAGAGAAAATAAACATTTAATTTGAATTAATTATATTTAATAATTTTAAAATTTAGTAATCTATGCAATTTTTATTTGTTGATTTCGTAGTATAAAAAAAGTGCAAACTCAGCTTTTCTGATTTATAGGTAACAACATTTCAATCTTATAAAAAATAATATATATTCAATTTCAAAATTTAACCTAACATCTTTTTTTTTTTTCCCATAAGCAATTATAATATCTGCATACTTTTCAAAAGAGACTATTATGTATAATATAATAAAAGAAAAAATTAAAAGGAAATACCTTTATTTTTTTGTTAGTTGTAAATATTTATAAGAAATAGTGATATTTTTGGAATAGATATTCCTTTATTTAGAAATAATTTAGATAATGATTACACTATAAATTTCTAAAATTTTATATTTTAGTACTTATAATATTTTAACTATAAAACTTCCTAAAAAAAATAAAAAGGACTATTTTTTTTTTAAAAAAAATTCTCAAAAGGGCCCCTTCATCTTTTGAATAAATTAGGAAAAAAAAATTAGATACTTCAAAATAGTTTTTTCATAGAACTATTCATAATATGATCAAAAACTGTTCGGAGTAATTCATAAAATTTTCACAAACCGTTCATAACATGTTCAAAATTGTTCATAATATCAAATCCGTCATGAATATATAAAACTTGTTTCACAAATTATTCATAATGTGTTCATATTTTATTCATAACATAAAGATTTTTTTTATCATTTTAAAATTTAAGATGGATTTTTTTAGGGAAAAAAAAATTACAGAAACCTTTTCTATCAAAAACTTTAAATGAAAGGTGTTGACGCTCGATTTTTGGCCTCTAAAATCTTAAAGAAAAATATTCAAATTAAAAAAATATATTTTTGTTTTATTTTTAATTTTTGTCTCTTTATACTTTGAAAATTAAAAATATATATATTAGAAAAATAAAAAAATTATTATTAGAAAAGGAAAATATATTAAAAAATAATAATAATAAAGAGGAAAAATGAATAAAATTGAAGAGAAGGGTTTAATTGAAGAAAATGAAAAGAAAAGAGGTAAAATTGAAAAGTTTAATTAGGAAGGAGGGATATAATTGAAAAGAAGATAAAAGTTTAGGGGTCAAAAGTTGAATAACAAGAAAATGAAGGGTAAAAAAAGAAAAAGGTTTAATTCAGAATCGAACCAAACTGGTTCGATTCAGAATTAAACTGATTTTAATTGAACCCGTTTAAATCAAACCAAAATATAAAAACAAAAAAAAAAGAAAAAAAAAGAAAGAAACAAAAGAAACGAAAGAAAGTGGAATTCGAAGGCAGAAAGCTCGAAGACAGAAGTCTTCGATGAAACATGGAGTTCCCTTGAACAGAAACTGAGAAACGAGAGCCCAGACGCGTCGAGGTGAAGAAGGAAGGTTCGCGAAAGACGAGTGCACCAAACCACAATGGAATCGATGGCAGAAGATTATTCTGAAGCACAACAGAATTACTACGTGGAAGCTCTGGCGAAAAAGGAGGAAAAGGGAACGCGGACGAAAGATGGAGAGGCGTCGATGATAAAGGGAGCTTCATTCGAGAGGAGGA
>CANUEY010091423.1:0-11580 GCA_948099555.1 Croton setiger
TGCTTTGTTTAGCACTTGCTGAGTTTTGCGACTCACACAAATCGCATATTATGTTTCAGGTCTGCTGTTTGAGTGAAGTACTGAGACTTCACTGGTCTATTGCTCAGGTCGGTACAGCTGAAGCCTAGGCCTCTCTCCCTCGCATCACATTATCTGTATCGGTTGCATATAGAGTTTTGTTTAATGCTATTCCTGTATAGCATTACTTTTATGGTTTGGCATGTATATATATGTTTATTAAGTTTTGGGATAATAAGGAATTGTAATAATGTATGTTTGATGTTTGGTTTATGTTTGATATATGTTAGTTTATGATGATTTGGTATAGTTTTAACATGGTAATTAAAATGGGGAGATAAGTTTACATTATAAAAAAATGACATATTTTATAACGTAAGGTATAAGAGAGGACGTTACACAAAGTGCTCTAAGATTTTGTTTATGTAAGTTTTTTGAGATAAACTTAAGAATATTGTTTGGAGCGATCCCTTTAGATCTTCACTACTAGTACATAATTTTCCTAGCCTGAATCCTTAATCTCAAAAGTAGCCAACAACTTTTCTTGACCTGGACTTAATCAAATCCAAATCATTTCTAAATAAAAGAATATCGTCTACATACAATGAAAAGATGAGAAAATTTTTCTCTTCTCTTTTGATACAGACAACAATGTTCTTCCTCAGTCATAATGAAACCATGAAAATTGTTACTTTATGAAACTGATGATACCATTGTCTAGATGATTGCTTGAGAGCATAAATAGAACATTTAAGGCGACACACTTTATGCTCTTGACCATCGGCCATAAAATTGATTGGTTGTTCCAAATATATCTCTTCATCTAGTTTTCCATTAAGAAATGCTATCTTAACATCCATTTCCAATAATTCCCAATCAAGATGTGCAACGATATCCAAAATTAAGCATATGAAGGAAACCACTACGAAGAATTTCTTATCATAGCTTATTCCTTACTTTTTGGGTATAGCCTTTGGCTACTAAATGAGCCTTGTAGTTATCAATTGATCCATCATCTTGGCATTTGATTTCAAAAACCCATTTGTTTCCAATAACCTTGCACTGTAATGGAAGATCAACTAACTCTCATACATTATTCTTAGCCATTGAACTCATTTCATCTCTCATTGCAGTAATCCATTGTTGTAAAGCATATGAAGTTATGGCCATTTTGTAAGAGATAGGCTCCTCCTTATCCACAATAGCACGCATTTGCTTCTACCCAATTGTGGATTTTGGGACTTCATATCAATCGATTCACTCCCACTATCTTCAATAACCATCGGAGAAGATTACATTTCTTCATCTTGATTGTGAGATACTAAAACATTATCTTGCAACTCATATAGTTGAAGATATTTCTTAACTTCACTCAATGCTTGGAAAATCCTCTTCTAGGAAATTAATACATGCATTTCATATACTGTTATGCCTTTATTTTAGCTTTTTTCATATCAAATTATGCTTAATATGTTTGTTTAAGTGTGATTTAGGTAATTTGCAAGATACTTGTGATTTTCGAGCTTAAAAGTAAAAAGAACCGAAATGCAGCTGAGCTGTAATTGTAAAACTAGATCGAACTCTACTTATTTGAAGATATCAATTGTATTGCCTAATAAAGATATGTTTTTTCATTTGAAATAAAAAGACTCATCTTATAAGAGTTTGCCTAGTAAAGAAGAATGAGTATTAAGCTAAATAAATTTGTAAACAGTTAGGACTATTTTATAATATGACTACAATATTTTTTAGTTGTAACTATCCTATGACTAATATTATTTTTCTAAAGTATATGAAGTCAAAATCGCACTACTTAGCAATTGTCTCTTAATGGGTGATAAGAAATATGGCGCTTGAAATGTTAGAAAATTCTAATCGTTATTGGAATGTGATTCTTAGTATAGTGAGATATAATTTTCTTACATTATAGATGATTGCAAGATACGATTTCTATAATAATTGGTTCAAAGTTTTCCTTCATCATAAGCAGTGTTACGTCATAGTAAACTTAAGCCTGACGTAGTGGAAGTACTAACATGTGCTCAAAATTGGCTACAGATGGAATTGAAATGTAAGAAATTACATGTCTCAATATTTTCTTTTATTTAAATTTAATGCATTATTATTTAATATGTCACTAAACAAATATTTCATGTATATTAAAATTATAACTGGAAGAATTTTAAAGAAACTAATATTCAATGTTGATGAACAATTACAGAAGAATGTTGACAAAAAAAACTAGAGCATAACAAAATAAAAAGATTGCTCTTCATATATGCATTACTCTACTTTATATACTAACAACATCTAACTAACGGATTTAAAATCCTAATCACAATTGGATTCATATAGTTTGTTAAGTTTGCGTGTTGAGTTGTACCAAATCTATAACCAATTTTTCAACAGAAAAGAAATGATAGAAGGAAGAAGAAAAAAAGAAGATTTCACGCGCCCTTTATACTATCTCTTACTTAAGTAAAATAACGTCGTTCTTAATAAGTTGAACTACAAAGTTTTACTAAATAATTATCTCCTTCTGCATGTTATATATCTCTCAGCCAATCATCTTTTTATTTATTCAAACGGCAGCATTTTCATCACCTTCATTAACCTTCTTCGTTAACTAATTTTCAAATCAACCAATCATCTTCTTTCTTCTCATCTTCTTTTTCATGCTTCTGGTTTATGTTTTTGCAAATCTCCATTATCATCAATCTTGAACTTCTGCTCCAATACCCCCCGTAAGCTGGAGACAGAAGATTAAAGAGTCCCAGCTTGGAGATAAAGGTCTGAGATACCTTTGGAGTAAGAGCTTTGGTGAAAACATCAGCTAATTGATACTCTGTTTTAACAGGTAGTAAATTTAGGAGACCACGTTGAAGTTATTCTCAAACTACATGACAATCAATTTTAATGTGTTTGGTGCGCTCATGGAATGTTGGATTTGCAGCAATTTACAAGGCAGATTGATTGTCACAGTATATGCTGATTGGAGCAGAAGAATGAATGTTAAAATCATGAAGGAGATAGGTGAGCCATTGTAGTTCAGCTATTAAAGCTGCAAGTGCTCTTTATTCAACTTCTGCAGAGGATCTGGAGACAGTTGTTTGCTTCTTGGATCTCCAACAAATTAAAAGATAAATAGAATAACTAGTAATTGATCTCCTTGAGTCAAGACAACCAGCCCAGTCACTATCTGAGTAGGCTGTTAAAATTATTGAAGAAGAAGCTGGAAAAATAATTCGAGAGTTGGAGCTTATTTAATATATCTTAGCAGTCTATGTGCAGCTTGAAGATGAGAGGTTGTTGGAGAAGAAACAAATTGGCTTAACTGATTTACAGTGAATGTTATGTCTGGCCTTGTGTTTGTAAAGTAGAGAAGCATACCAATGAGTTGTCTATATTCAGAATTGTCTTGAATAAAGAATTCCCCTTCTGAACTCAACTTGGCATTATAATCGATGGAAGTGGCACATGGCTTGGCTCCTAAAAAACCAGAATCCTTAAGTATGTCTAGAGCATACTTTCTTTATCCAAGATAAATGCCCCATTTTGTTCCTTGCAATTTCGAATCCAAGAAAGAACTTCAAGTCACCTAAGTTTTTAATCTTGAATTGGTTATGTAGTAAATCCTTAATTCTGTTAATTTCATGTATGTTGTTGCCAGAAAAATTATGTTATCAATATAGACAATGAGGGTAATGAAATGATTTCCTTGTTTATTGATGAATAATGAATAGTCTGATTGGGACTGGCAATAACCAAGAGATAGTAGAAAGGCAGTAAGTTTGAAAAACTACTAACTACTTGCTTGCTTCAATCCATAAAGGCTTTTCTTTAACTTACAAACCTTTCCTTTCTGTATGTTGAGGCCTGGAGGTGGTTGCATGCACACCTCCTCAAAAAAATCCCTATGGAGGAATGCATTGTTAACATCCAGCTGTTGTAAATGCTATTGTCTGCAAGATGCTAGTGCTAGCAACAACATAATTGTTGTCATTTTAGCTAATTGAGAGAATGTTTTTAGATAATCCAGACCTTCAACCTGTGTGTAACCCTTTGCCACCAATCTAGCTTTATACCTTTCAATGGTACCATCTGACTTAAGCTTTATTTTGTACACCCATTTGCAGCCAACGGTTTACTTTCCTGGAGGTAAATCAACAAGTTCCCATGTGTTATTAGTTTCCAGAGCTTGAGTTTTCTAGTCCATGGCTTGTCTCCTGTTGATGCTTCCTTTCAATAGTGGAATTCTGTTCTTGTGTCTCTAGACAAGTAGTTTGGTGCACTATGTCATATTTAGCATAAAAGACAGGTAATTTGAATTCCAATCCATTATCTGTTCTAATTTTTTGCACTACTGCTTGATACTGAGTGTGAGCATATTTAATTGGAAACAAATATGTATACCTTGTAAAATCATCCATAACTGTCAAAAAGTATATGTGGCCAGCAACAGAAACTTGAGCTATGAGGCCCCAAATGTCCATGTGAATTAATTGAAAATGTTTCATTGAAGTTGTCTTACTTATAGGAAACATGAGTCTTTTCTGTTTTGAAAAATGACAAACATTACATGGCTTAGCAACTTTATCACTTAATATCAAAAAACATCTTATGTAGTTCGCTTAGCCTATTCAAAGACAGATGACCTAATCTGTAATGCCATATGTCATCTTCTGTAAATTGCTTATTATAATTGTTGCTGAATTGAGCAGTTCAAAATGTTATGGCAGTTTTGATGAATAAGTCACCCTGACTGTGTTGATACACATATAACCCTCCAATGGTTTTAGCTAAACCAATCTTCTTCAAGGATTTCTTCTTCTGAATTAAATACACATTATATATTAATAACAATATGCATTGTAATTGTTTGATTAGACTAATGATTGATATAAGGTTGAATGAAAATTCTGGTATATATAGTACATCAGTGAAATAGAATTCTCCAGTGAACATAACACTGTCTGAATAACTAGCTGTTACAGTGTTACCATTTGGCAGTTTCACTCTAACTAGTTTAATTCTTTTGTACTGTGACATCCTTGACCAAAAGCATACGTCTTTTTGACGTCATTTCACACATTTTATGCATTTTTATTTAAATGCATCAGAGTATGACATGATATATTGCATTTACATGAAATATATAATTTTGGAAATGATTATAAATGAGTTAAAAATGATAAACAATAGTGGTTTTAAGTTCTTTTATCGTCGAAAGACATAAACGGAGCCAATTAGGGTTTTTGGCTCGCGCGATCGAAAATTTTTGAAACCGCGCAATGTTTTAAAGTAAATGAATTTGATATGATTTTATGTGTTTACATACATGATTTAAAGAGTTTTGGGACTAAATTATACGACGACGTCGTACGGTTACAATTCCGTAAAAATCGTCGAGGTTTCGGTTCGGTTTAGGGCACCGATCGAACCGCGATAAATTTTCGGATTCCGATTTTTATGAAATTTCATACACGTGTTACGCTATTTATTTTGACACCGAAAATAATTTTTAAGCTGGTGCTGGAGTGATTTGGAGGCTGGAATTAAAGAGAAATGAAAATGAGAGAAGTAGATATAAAGTAAATATATATTTACTTAAGGGATAAATATGTTTAAATTGATATTTTGTGTAAAGTTAGATTAAGAAGCAGCTGCTGGCTGTATTGGGTTTTGGGGTACATTTGAGAGGCTAAGATTAAATGATGAAATTCCCGGGGCATATCACTAAATCGTTAATCACAACTATTTAATAAAAAGGGAAAAACATGACATATAGCACTTATTGCATATGGAGGTGTTATTATGTTGAAAGTGTTTATGTGGTAAAGTGTGTTATACTGGAAATATGGATTATATAATAGTGGAGGTTATATAATAGAGATGGTTATCTCAGAGAAGGAAATTTGGCAAAGATGCTATTATGATTAAACAGGTTTTATGGTTATAAATTAATGTTATGTTTTATATTTTATTATTGCCTTATATGTGATTATTGTTTAAATGTGGTTTACATTTACTGAGTATGCGACTCATCAAAATCGCAATATATGTTTCAGGTCTGCAGTTTGAGTGAGGTACTGAGGCTTCACTCGCCTATGCACAGGTCGGTCCAGCAGGAATCTAGGCATCTCTCCTCTCACAGTCCATATTATATATGTTGCATATAGTGTGTTTATGCTTTGGTTTTGTAAGCATAATTTTATGCAGTTTTTGGCATGTAAATAAATGGTGCTATGTTTATAGCTTTTGGATTAACTAATGTTATATCCATATGTTGATATATGAAAAATGTTTGTTATACCTATATATGTTTATAGTGTTGTGAATGGCCGAATGAACCATATTAGGTTTAAGTGAAAAAGATGTTGGTATGATAACATGCTAAAATGTGATTGGTATATATAAATATAATATATGGATGAAAGACTAAAGTGGAAGCAACGTCATCTGACGTATGTTATAAAAAAAAATGGCCTGTTTTATGATATAGGATATTAGTAAGAGATGTTACAGTTCTTTTTCTTAATTTATTTCATTTATCTCATTTTTTTTTAAAAAAGTGCTTGAAAAGACAAAGGAAACAAGGGGTAACCAAAAAATTGAATACTCTTATTGATTATGATGTAGTCATTATTACGAGTTATGTGAAACTCAAAATCGAGATTTCTTATGTCTAAGAAAGACTTAGAACTAGTATTAGATTCAATACAGGACTTAGACGACTTTGATGCTAGGTTTGGGTTGAACAGGTTAACAGTAGTAGCTTGTTTCTTCTCGACATGCCAATTAGTCAAAGCTTCGGTAGTTGGCTTAATCAGATCAGTCCAGTCTTGGATCATTTCTTCAGCAGCTGTGATTACAGCAACTTCCTCAAAGAGACTTGATTGCATAAAATCTTCTAACTCTTGGATAGTTGACGTTTCCATCTCTTCTTTTACTCAAATACATCGAAAAATATTTCCAATCTCGGCAGTATCTTTCTTACAATTAGGCAGTAGAATGGTTATTGGAATCCACAATAAGGAATTGTTTCTCCAAGCTTGACAAAATGACCATTCAAAGTTTTAAAGTACAGACGTATAGTAATATTTCTTCTTTTCTCTCTTAGACTCCTGAATTTCTTCTTCATCATAAAATCCAATAATAGCAGGTCCTCCTTGGTTGGTTCATATCCTAATCCAAAAGTTTCTTTAGCCACAGGGCAGTCCTAAGCTTGTAGTTTTTTGCCCTAGATTTTTCCATAGTATTTCTTGGTAGGGTAGACATTTTTAGCATCATGTTCACCAAGAAATTAATTTGTAGAGCCTCGAAATCAAAAAGAACCTCTCGACTAAGCATTTCTCCCTCAATGAGTTGGATTGTGTCATACTCAAATCCCGAGATTGATATACTTAAATTTGCAGGATTAACCTCAAGAAAAGGTTGATCTTTGGTTTTCCTCAATCGGCTATAATCTTCGCCTTGAATAGTGATTATCTTTCCCTTATAAGGAAATTTGAGTTTTTGATGAAGAAAAGATGGAACATCCTTAGTTTGATGAATCCAAGGCCTTCCTAGGAGAAGATTAAAGCTTGTAGGGACATCAATTACTTGGAAGGGGATTTTCATTTTCACCGATCCAATTGTAACTTCCAATACAGCGACACAATAAATCTTCCTTCCAGTGTTGTCATAAGCTTTAATAATTTGGTCAGAGGTTAGGAAATCAATCACTTCTAAGTCCAAGCAACTTGCTACTCACAATGAACATACATTCAATGTCGACCTATTATCAACAAGTACAATGGGTACACTTTTGCTTCTTGTTTGCACAGTAATATACAATACATTGTTATGACCAATCCCTTCTTTTGGCAAATCGTTGTTAAAAAACTCAATGCATTATATCTTTAATTCTTGTGTAAGAGTTGACATTAGCGTTTTGAGGCTGATCTTAACAAACGTTTGTAGCTTACTTAAATCCTTGCAAAGAGTTTGACGATAAGGGAAAGATGATGCTAAAAGTTCCCAAATGGAAATCCTAGCTTTGATTCTTCTTCAATTGGATCAAGACTAGGTCTTCAGAGGTTTAGGAGTCTTCATATATAGCAAGCTTCTTACATTATCAATCCGTATTGGCTTATATTGCCTTCCACTGCGTGTTATAGCATCAACATCTTGAGACAGGTCATTCAAGTTTAAAACATATATCTCATTCATCTTAAGGAATAGTTTGAAAGGATCGAATAATTCTCATTGAGTAATAATAACATTGACCTTATGGTAAGGCAAGGGGTTGGTATTGATATTTGGCATGCTTTTTGGTATGATGGACTCATTATCTACCAAATCATGAATCTTTTGTTTAAAGGTCCATCAAGGTTTGGTTTTATACCCATTACCCTAATGGTACTTGTAATATTCATTGACCCTGTAATTGTTTGGCAATGGATTCGGCAATGGGTTTACTTCTAAGGGCTTCAAGTAGTTTGCTTTCACTACCTCTTGGAATATAAAAATAATTTGCATACCAAGGTTGGTATAGTTTTTTTTTACTGGTTGTTCCTCATATTACTCACGCATAAAGGATTTGTGTGAGTGATGTTTGCCACTTCATTCACTTTGGCAGAATTTGAGGATTGATTTTTCTTGTATTCAGATGAAGATGAATCATCCTTGAGTTGACCCACTTGGATCAAATCTTTGACCTTTGTCACAGTGGCAATAAGAGTTTGAAACATTGGCTGGTACCGAGTTTACAATTGAGCTTGATAAATCGACAACAAATTATTGATAATGATGTCGATTTGCTCTTGTTCATGGATGATTAATCATTTGCACAACCTTCGCCCTCCACTTTATAAAGAACAAGGAGAAAGGCTTATTATTATTTTGTTTGGTTGTTTCTAAATCGCGCCTTGTAACATCGAATTTGATGTTGTAGTGATATTGCGTATTAAATGCATTGTAAATGTCTTCTCAAGTTTTCATTTTGGCGTGGTCCAGACTAACGAACCATCTCAATGTAGCGCCAGTTAATGATTGTTAGAGTAATTGAGCAAAGAGCTTATTATTCAGTCCAAATGGGTTTAAGACACCCATGTATGTTTTCTAATAAGTTTTAGTACAAGTGGTCTAATCAAACTTATCCATATTTAGAATTTTGAACTTTGTAGGTGTTGATGTTCGTTTTGGATTTTTCCAAAAGTGGTGATAAAATAATTTTTGGATCGCGATGCCGAACTAGTCGGTCTTAAAAACATTTGAGTCGCCACCCTTCGGGAACTTTTTTTATTTTTAAGAAAATTAATCCAATTTTGAAAAATATTGACTCTGTTTAATTTAATTTAAAAAAATAAGGCAAAGTCTGGAACCAAAGGATCTGAGTAAGAGGGTTGGGTACGCCAGTCGAAATTTTATTTTGATCGACGCCCGGATTTACCGGCCTCCAAAACTTTTTTTTGTGTTTTCCAAAATTTAAGTTAATTTTAATTAAAAGCCAATTTCTTATCACTTTTCTAGCGATGTCCCTAATTCGGTGATTTTAAGCCGTTCGCGCAATCACACGGTAGAAAGCGGAATAAAATAAATTGCGGAAAAATAAATGCGAAAAATAAATCCTATATTAATTACATTCTACCCATAAAAACCCGAAAATTAACCCAAATCCCAAATAAATTAAATAAAACATTAAACGGAAAAATTAATAAAACAATCCTCCGAGATTCGGAAAACGGCAAATTAGTCTCTGACTGAAAATTAACCATTCGCACCATAAAGTCAGTTGAATAAAAATACGTAAGCGCTTTAATCAGGCAAAACTAACATTTAAGCGCAAAAATGCAAAATTGCCAATTTAACACAAATCAACTTCTGCCAACTCACATTTTAATAAAAATCAAGGCCGGACTGTTCATCCATGACAATAATGCAAGCTGATGCAAATGATTCAAACCCACAGATATATTATATTAACTAGCATGCTTAAAGATAGATTCCCTCTACGAAAAGCAAAAAATTATTTGTTCAGATTAACATTTTCAAGAGCTGTATATAGATTACCCATTATGCCAAAATGTATAAACCTTGTTCTGTTTTGTCTCAAACTAATATTGGTGAGGGTGAACCTAAAATGAAGTGGGATGCAAGGTATTGACATATAACTGGACTGCAGAATGTAATTTCTAATTCACTGACGGGCACTATACCATGAAAACAAGCAAACCTATACACCCTACTAACTAAAGAACCAAAACTCCAGAGTAACCACTTCATACCATGACCATTAAAACGTGGGAGTACGTATTCCAGCAGCATGGCAGTAATCTCAACATTTGTTTGCAAAAAACAACACTAATTGGGAAACAACATGAGAACTAAAACAGACGTACGGAGGCAGTAGGAGATGTTTCTAACAACACCAATCTACAACTCATCCCAACCAGAAGTCATGTTTATACAAAATAGAAATATGTAGTAAGCATCCTTCCCAAATATGAAAATCAGTTTCTAAAAATATGACAAAATAATTATGAACAAATAATAATAAAGACATCCAAGACGAAAATTAGGCAAAACACAACAGAACATTCATCAAACTTTCACACAGTTTCAATGCTTTCCAAACGTTTAATCGAAATCAAAAGATGAATCCAAAGTACCTCAGAATCCAAGCTCAATTGAATCAAGATATCCAAAGCTCCTCTCACCGTTAGCTCCTCTTTCACAATGTTTAGAATACAAAAAATGGTTTCGATACACGCAAACAAAAGGAAAAAGAAAAACTGTATGAACTAATGACGCCAAAACCCCAATTCTGGACAACCCAGAATTTTTCCTTGAAACCCTAACCTTACAATTCTCTAATTCAAAGACTCGAATTCTCAATTTCTCGATGATACTCTCTCCCCTCACCCGAACCGAACCCCCAGCATTCGTGAATGACAATACTATAACAGTCCCCTAGGATATGCAACTGACTTAAAAGAGAAAAATAATTAACTCGCGAATTAGATGAACAAAACAGTTTAATGAGCTGCGGGCAAACTGAATGAATTTAGCATATCTGGGCAGTCACACAGAAAACATAACCACTAGGTTTATTAATGCTGAATTCAAGAGAAAAAGGCAACATGAATGCATAGTTTTGATCCAGCAAACCGCATGAGCCAATCTAGACTGCGCACAGGTTTACATTCTGCTCATGGTGCTCGTTTCACACTAAAGAATGTTTGACCAGCAGTTACAAACAAGAGTGCTTGACCGGATTTCAATTCAAAATAAACATCCTATACGAAGCTAGTGACGGACGACAATAACAATATGTAAAGAACAATCACGAAAAGCAGATTCAATTTAGCGCCAGTGCAAAAAGAATGAACGTTGAAGACAAATGGTTCTGTACCCAGATGCATATTTACAGAAAGCTTAAACCATTTTGGACTCGAATCATAAACTACAGCAGCAGAACAATAATAACATTAACCAATTCATCACGCCAACAGCCACAATAACAACCAACGGACTAAGTAAACCAAAAGGATGAATTAAAGGCGAAATGTAAAATGGCAG
>CANUEY010091488.1:0-24233 GCA_948099555.1 Croton setiger
TATATATATATATATATATATATATATATATATATATATATATATATATATATATATATATATATATATATATATATATATATGAAACAAAATACATTTTATTTTAATTTGTTGGGTCTAAAATACAAATATCCTTAAAATTCAATTTTGTTTTTATGAAATTGTGCAAAAATAAAAGAAAAGTTATGAAAAAATTAGAGTTGAAATCCAGTCCCTCCTTTGATTAATATTGTCATTTTCTGCCCTTTTTTCATATATGGGATGGCTTTTACAGCTTTCACTAAAGCAAAGGAGATATCTAAATCCACTTTGTGTTCAGTCAAATATATATAATATTAAACATGTTGAAATTGCATTGCCCATCATTCATCATATCATAATAATAACAATTACTATTATTTCTTATCATTTCAAAGTAAAATTTTCTTTTGAGCTTCGTCAAATTCACCATGATTTTCTACATTATGGCTTTTTAATGGCATTATAATGAAAAACCGGATATCTGATTTCATTTATTCGACAATATTAATGGAACCTTACATTTCAAATTAAAAAGGACATAGGACAAATAAATATTAAAAATGACTATAACGGTAATATAATATAGTATATATAGGACAATGAAAATTAGAATGGTAGTGTATATAATAAGAAGGTTGGTTACCCACTTAAGTACCTGGTACATGCTATAATATTACCAACTTATACACCATTATTGGATCTACTAACTAACATTTTCATGTACTACCTATAAAATACTACTCCTCCGTAATTTAAAGAAGGAACTATACCATCTAGCAAGAGTAGTTTGGCTATTACCTTTTAGTAAAAGACCATAATTTTCTTGTTGCTTTAAGCACTATACTCCTTACTAAATTGACTGGCTCTAAGTTTAATCAAATTTATTCCAATAAATTAGAGATACACATAATTTAATTTGAATTGGCACCGCTCAATGAGTAATTATATAGTGGAATGAGTAGGGATGACAATTTCATCTGTAATATGATCTGAAACACTCGAAAATTCTTCAACTCCAAACCGTTCCGACACCATATAGAAAGGAGGCGGAAGAATTTCTCCAATTAAATCAGAACCTATAAAAAAAAATACACATGTATCAATGTACATAACTATTTATTTATATTTTATGTAAAGAAATATTATAATTTGAAATTTGTATTCTAAAAAAGTAAATATATAATGTTAAATCCATATATTTGAATGACTTTCATACTTTATGATTACATTTTTATGAAAAATTTATATTTTTATGTTAAAAAAATTGAAATGAAATTTTTTTTTAGAAAAAATACTTGTAGATAAAATCGATTCATTCCAAAATCCGGACAAGTGTACTCTAAATTCAAACGTGAATGTAGAAAAATCCGACTTCGATATTCGTTGCCATCTTCGTTGCCATCTCTAAGAATGAGTTGCTTATTATGTTCGAATAATTAACATGAGAACTTTTCATTTCTAACACTCTTGATTTTATTTTATTTTATTTTGAAAATCTAAGACTCTTGATTTAATCACATTGAAAGAAAATTGAATAAATCTAGTCTAAAAAATTTTTTAACTCAAATGTTTATAGAATTTAGAAGTGTTAATTAATGAATTCTTTTAAGTGCACATCCAAGTATTTTTCATCACAAAATGTTTACTTTTAATATATTTAAATCACATGTAAGACAAAATAATGGATTTGCAAAATTTAAATTTATTCCATGTAAAGGAAACAAAAAAAGGCAAGAAATGAAAAGAAATAACGTATAGCTGTGTTGTGTTGTGGCCAATTCTAAATAATAAAAAAGTCAAGAAACCATAAATGCAAAAAAAACCCTGAAAAATACAAAGAGACGTTATAGGGCAATCCCGCCACCCTTAACTTGCACACTCTCACTATAGTACACTTTCTGTCTCTCTTTCTCCCCTTTTATTTAATTCCCAAATTAAATGCACCAAAATTTACTTTCAATTTCAAATTTTCCGGTCACTATAACCCATATTTTCTTGAATTAACCGTTTCTTGATGGGCTGCTCCACCTCAAGAATTGACCATCTTCCGGCGGTGTCACTCTGTCACGACCGCTGTAAGTACCTCGAAGAAGCTCTGTGCCAAAGCTACGAACTAGCGGATGCTCATGTAGCTTACATGCAATCTCTTAAAGCTCTTGGCCCTGTTCTCCGCCGTTTCTTTGATGAAAATCTTTACAACGACGGTGCCGGGAAATCTTCTTCTCCGTCGCTTGATCACTGTATCTCCAGTTCAAACTCAGATTCCCACCTCGACTTCCCCTCTGACTCAGAGGATCAAGATTCTGAAGATACAGATTTTGATGTTCTTCACAAAATCAATCCTAATTATTTTGACCACCAAACTCCAACTCCGTCTAGATCAGATTCGTATAATTACAGTAACAATGGTGGATTTTTCCCTTCTTACGGTGTCTCCTCTCCAGACGGCGGTTCTTCTTGGAAAACGCCGCCGCCTCCTCCTCCTCCGAGTGGCTCTACTTGGGAGTTCTTGAATTTGTTTGATACATTTGACAAATATGAACTGCATACTAAGCATAAAGAAACAATTGAAGAACTCAAAGATGAATTCAAGAATGAATTTCCTAAAGAAAGTAAATCTGACGAAGATACTCTGAATTTGGCGGGAGATAAGAAGCAGAGTAAACCGAAATCGACGGTGGAGATGAACGGTGATGCAAAGAAACATGATGTTCAAGTTCATAGTAAAGAGGAGAAGGAGAAGAAAGAAAATAAAGTTACAGAAGAATATAAAACTCGAAACATTCCAGAAATTGTTAAAGAATTAGAGAATCTTTTTCTGAAAGCTGCAGAATCTGGAAATGAAGTATTAAAGATTCTTGATACAGGGAAATTCCGATACATTGATAAGAATTCCACGTACCAAGGTAAATTTCTCAATTTAAATTCAATTGATTTTTTTTATAAAAAAAAAAATATATCTTAATCTGTTTTTTTAAAAAATGATTATTCTTGTTCTTGTAGGAGGAGTTTCATACAAGATGTTAAATGTAGTAACCCAATCTTTCATAGTAATTCCCTCCGAGAACACAGAAAAAAATGGCTCTCAAGGCATAAAAATTGATGAAGATTTGGGTGTAATTTCAGTAAATTTGTCTTCGATTATCAAGAAACTATGCATGTGGGAGAAGAAATTATATGATGAAGTTAAGGTATGCTTTACTCTTTTCCAAGAATCCTTTAGCTCTTTAAAGTTTACATTACTTTATCTTTTTCCTTTTTTCTTTTCCTTTAATTAGTTTCTTGGAATGCATGCTAATTTCTATAAAAAATTTAAAACTGTAATACAACATAATCATAATCATGTTTAAAAAAAAAAAAATCATCCAACGTAATCGCAATTCCATCATATTATAGCAACATTGCCTAATTAAGTCAAACATTTATCATATAGTAGTAATTACATTACATGTTACTAAATGGCATGCATTGTTATGTAGGCTGAAGAAAAATTAAGAATTATGCTTGCACGGACATATAGGCAGATGAAAAGTATGGATGAGAAAGCTGCAGAAAAGAATAAGCTTGATTCTGCTAGAGCTTTAATCACAACACTTACTACTAAAGTTAAAGTTTCAATTCAAGTAATTGATAGGACATCAATTACTATCAATAAGCTAAGGGATGAAGAGTTGTGGTCATTCATCATCCTACTTATTCGAAAGTATGTTTTACTATCTAATTTTAATTTTGCTCAACTAAAATTAAATTCCAAACTATGAATGTCGGGTAATTTTCATTCATCGTCTTGTCTGTTCATGTTCCGGCAATCAAATTTTCACTTTATTATGTCTAAACAATTCATGTTAAAAATGTGTTCTGTTTTTTTCATATACAAATTGAGATTTACTAGATTTTTTTGTTAAAAATTAAAAATTTGGACATATCCGACAGGGAAACAAAATGGTTTTAGAATGTGAATTTTTGTTGTCATATAGGTTACATGGAATGTGGAAAGCAATGTTAGAATGTCACAAAAGGCAAGCAGAAGCAGTTGAAGAAGCAAGAAATTTAGATTCCATCCTAACTAATGGGAAATTCAACGAAACCCACCTGGAATCGGCAATACAACTCAAGCTTCAGCTACAAAAATGGAATCTGGGCTTTTCTAATTGGATCACAGCTCAAAAAAGATATGTCAAGGCCTTAAATGGTTGGCTTCTAAAATGTCTTCCAACCAAACCTGAAGAAATCATGGAAGATGATGGAAATCCACTAGAAGCACAGCCGCCTTTGTTCAATTTATGTGACACGTGGTCAAATGCTATTGGTTTAATCTCAGAGAAGGAAGTGATCGATGCAATGTATGGATTATTCGTAAATGTGAATCAATTAGTTGAAAGGAACTGTTCGTACTTGCAGGAAAGGGTAACTGCAGACAAGGAATTGGCGAAAAGAATGAAAATTTTGGAGAAAGAAGAGAAAAGGATGGAGAAGTTACTGCAAGGTAGAAAAGGGTGGAATTTTCCAGTAAAAGTTGAAATTACTAGCAGTAATAATAGTCTTCAGTTTGGTCTTAAGCAGATTTTCCTGGAAATTGAGAAATTTTCTGGGAAAACTGTAAGATTTTACGAGCAACTTGATGTTCGTATTGAAGAACACAGCTTTACTTCAGAGGATCCAAAAGATTCTCAATGAATTAATAATATTTATTTTATTCCCTTCTTTACTAGATTCTCAATGGAATTGTTCAACTTTTTAGTGATTAGCCAAGGAATCAGATTTATTTTGTTTTTCCAAGACATGTATATATAGAAGCTTTTTTTGAGCATCAAGGTTAGCTTGTAGAAAAGTGTGATTTGTGACATTTAAAAAAAAAAAAAGTTGCATGAGATTAGGATATATTCTTCCAAAAGCTTATATAAATTCAAAGAGGGTGTACAATTAGTTTAGCTTTTAGAGTTTATTTTTGCCAATTCTAAACACTAAGTTCCAAATAATTGCATGTTGTTGATTTGTTTTACCAAAACACTATTTTGTGGCGCTGGGTGATGTACAAATTAAATTTATTATAATATATCATTGCATCAATAGGGAGGTGAACCATGCAGCAGATTGGCTGGTGCATACTCTTTCCATTGGAATACACATATCAGATAGGCTCCCTCAAGGGCTTAGCTTAATCCTATACATCCCCTTTTCCCAAAAACAAAAAACAAAATGCATGAAATTATATCTGTGTGTGTGAAAAAATTTCAAAATTAATCAAAAAGGATAATGTGATAAATAAGCAAAGGAAATTGGATCTAAACACAACCAATCATCTCAACTGCGGTGTTCAAACCGTCTTAAACTATTGCCAGGAACTTTTTTTCTATGGGAGTATGCCCACTTTTTTTTTTTTTTTTTCTGTGTGAAACTTTAAAATTTGATCGTAATATGCGTTAGGTGCAATCTTCCAATTCAAAAATGTATTTAACTTTAAAAAAAAATTATAGAGATTAATCTCTCTTTTGAATCACACAAAAACTAAGTTTTTATCTCTAAATATTTCTTTTTCTACAATTATATCTCAAAATCAAATGCTAACAACAACAAAATTCAATTATGAGATCAAAATCAGAATCCTAAGTAAAAACTCTTAGTTTTTTTATGGAAGTAAAAACTCATAGTTAGGGCTGCAAACGAGCCGAGTCGAGTATTATGCTATTCGAGCTCGGTTCGTATTAAATTCTACGAGTTCGAGTTCGATTCAAGCTCGCGTTAAATTCCACAAGCTCGAGCTCGAGTTGAACTTGTGTTAAATTCTACGAGCTCGAGCTTGGCTCGTTTTAAGACTCATGAGCTTAACTCGTTTTAGGCTCGCGAGTTTGGCTATTTTATGTTACTATTTGAGTTCGAGCTCGAGTTTAAGCTCGCAAATAAGCTTGAATTCGAGTTCGTCTCGAGCTCGAGTTTGAGCTTGCAAATAAACTTGAATTCGAATTCGTCTCGAACTCGAGTTTTAGCTCACAAATAAGCTCGAGCTCGTTTTCTACTATTATTCAAGCTCGTGTTCGAACTCGTTAAAAGTTAGTCAAAAATCAAGAAAATTCATTTTTAATGTCGTTTCAGTGAGAAAATGAAAATAGCAATTTTAGAAAAAGAGAAATGAAATAACAAAAAATGAAGTGGGGAGGCGGGTGATTTGGCCGAAAGCATATTTGTAGTTTGGTATCAAAACGACGTCGTTTTTTGATAAGCTCGTGAGCCTATCAAGCGAGTTGAAGCTCGTGAGCCTATCAAACGAGCTACTCGCGAGCTTTTTCAAACGAGCCGACTCACGAGTCTAATTGCTCTATTCGAGCTCAGCTCATTTATTAAACAAGCTCGAACATTCGGCTCAAGCTCGGCTCGCTTATTATCGATCCAAGCTCGAGTCGAGCTTTTATCGAACGAACACCGAGCCGCTCGCGAACGACTCGACTCATTTGTAGTCCTACTCATAGTTAGAATAAAAATAAATTAAATATAATTCAGCAATTGATAAAAAGATAAATAAGCAAAAATACAAGCAGTATGGCCTTCAGTTTTCATATTTGTCATTGAACAAAAAAATATATATATAATATCGAATCAAATAATATGTAAACTTTATCCTTAAAAAAAAAAAAAAAACAAAAAGCTCAACACTTTGAAAGTTTCAATTTGTCGAGAATATATGCAGTAAAATTATTATAAAAATTTCGATTTTTATGGTGAAAATTTTCAAAAACAGGAATTAACAGGAAGGAGGAAATCAAACTTCTTGTTTAAATAGAGAGCTGACTGAATTTGTTACAGACGAAATTACAAAGATGAAAAATGATGTAATTATTTTTAACACTTCATCATTTGAAAGTCTCAAAAAATTGGAATTAAAAAATTTATATTTAAAGAGTTAAAATATCCCAAGAATTTTAACAGAAAGTACATAACGTTCCGGCAACCAATGGAAACACGGTTGTTGGTGTTGGATTATTCTCGAAGTCAGCTTTCTAACGGTTTGGTGCGTGTCATCATCGGAACTCAGAGGTGACAGTGACGACTGATCCAAATTTCTGGTTTTAGAGACAAAATTTCAGCAGAAACTTCATATTATCCAGTTTAAGAGTAAGCAGCTCCATTGGCAGAGGTTGGTCTTTGACATGCTTATAAACTTTAGAGTCACTATAATTCTGTTGATGAACTTTGTTTTGAAAATAATTATCATAACTGGCTAGAATTGAAAAAGTTTTCTGCAAATTGTAATTGGATATTAGAAATTGAAAATTCTGAGCAAGACTCCATCTCATACACAAATTTCTTGTTAATTTTGTACATTTAGAATCCTTTCTCATAATTGGTCTTAATTTAAATAGCTAAAGTAACTAAGTAATTAGAATAAGTTCATCACAATTAACTTTCAGCAAACAAAATATGACTTTGCAAGAGTCAATTTTCACTTCTTTTTTCTTTTTGTTGGATTTATGCAATTATGCTTTATCAATATGGATTCTTAGAATAAAAGCATATTCTAAGCGTTGCAGTTGAGTACAATAAGCATTAACCACAAATATGAACTAATCAGAGGCATTCGAGAATGACACATTGATGATAAGCCAACCTTTATTCTCTCTACTTAAGTTAAAACAGCCCATTGCAGACTACACTAACCTTAACTTTGGAATCGAATCATAAAGCAAAACCGATTCTAATATAAATGAAGTAAACATGGAGATATATATTATACCGGGTTAACTACCTTTACACCGATCTGTAACTCGGTTACATCGCCTGATTTCTTAGCTGAAACTGAGAATTATATAGAAAAAAATAGTGGATCAAAGTGAAAAATCCTCAGCGATTAATTATGTAAATGAAATGCGGAGTCAACATCATCAAGAAATGGAGGATTACCCAATGCAAATAGCGCCAGGAAGAGGAAAATCGTGTCCGCCTTTGATGCGCAGCTGACTTTCATTTTCGCATATACTCGGTGAGAAGCCGAAGATCAGACTGTGTAGCTATACGGTCATGGAGAAGCTATTGTCTGCAACATTTATAACTCTAGGCCTGTTGTCATGGGCCAAATGCATGCCCATGGTAGACATGTCTCCCATATTAGAGTCCCAGCCACAATCTGATACTCTAATATTGAAGTGAAGCAAAAAATGATGCTAGTTCAAGTGTGATTTGAATCATTTGTTTGATCCTAACTCCTTTCACATGCACCTTTCATTCTTAGAGTTTGATCCTAACTCCTTGTATATATGCACTTCCCAATCGATTTATCTTTCTTTTGTTTTTATTTAATGGTAAAAAACGATCCATTTCTTTCAATCTATTGTTCTCTGCTTTTTCTTTCTTTTTTTTTTTTTTACAATTTATTTCACCCTACTAGCACATGAACACTTCCTTTCAATCTGTTATTCTCTTGCTTCTACTCTATCCACGCGCTTTTTCTTTCCCTTTAATCCATGTCCTTTTTTGGAAGATTGCTCAGTCTTTCAATTTGGTTTGATTTTGTTGTCATCAAGTCATCTGCGTCTTCTTTTGTTAAAAAATCCTAACTTTGATCCATTTTAGCCAGAATTTCACTCATTTTGACTTATTTTAATTTAACTCACCATTTTTTTTATTATCTATAATGTGTGTTGAGAACTTCGTTTTGACAAATAAAATCCTACCAGACTATACTGCAAAGTAATGTCATATTGAAGGGCTCCCTACTCGAGTCTCCTGCAATTCCAACAAGGAATAGAAGTTTGGGTCCAATAAGCAATAGCGCTTCGGCAACCTGAGCTTCTATGCACGATTACATTTCTTTATCAAAATATCAGATTAGGAACTAATCTATATCAAAATTTAACAATAAGGGAGTCGAATGAATATATACAACAAGAGTAGCGGACGAGATATTCTTAACAAGTGTCCCAAAAAAAAGGGGAAATCAATAAATAAATTGGGATTTTATTGTGCAAGAAGGGAGAAGAACAATCAAGCTCAGCTGTTATATTGTTTTTCTTCCCCCTACAAAGTTAAATCTTGCTTTCATCTTCGTGACATACATTCAAGGTTAATGCAAGACTAGACCGCTCCCCTTTGCTGCATCGTCTCCAGATAGCCTTGATTTTGTAACACTACCAACATCCATGTCAAACCAGGAAATGTAACATCCATTCTTTCGCACCCAGATCACCATATCTTAGTACACATCAATCCTTCATATTTAGTCGAAAAAAGAATCAGAAGTTCTGCAGCTGTTTTTACAGTATCTAAACCTTTAAATTCATCTAACAGTTACCTGTAATACGGTGAAACCGGAGTCTACCAAACAGTTGAATATAATCATCAATGAGAGAAAGATCCACTGGAACTATTCTCCACTTATTAAACATGCAAATGATTCAACAAAGTCTTGTATGTCTTTTGGCTCATCAATGCATCCTTCTTTCTAAACTCCTCAATTAACTCAAATGCTTCATCACTCTTCCCTTCCCTACACAATTCTTCCAAAACAGTCTTGTAAGTTAACAAATCGGGCGACATTGAGTTCCGCAACATATCAAAAACAACCTCAATTGCCTCCTCCAATCTCCTTTCTAAAGCAAGACTACAAATCAATATCATATAAGTGCTTCCAGTGGGCACCAATTGTTTCCCCTTCATTTCCTTATAAAACCCTAAACCCTGTCGTACTCTCCCTTTCTCACAAAACCCCTTCACCATATAACCATATGTATAAGCATTTGGTTCGCATCCATACAAACCCATTTCGCGAAAAACCCTCATTGCTTCATCAACTTCTAAACATTTAGCAAAAGCCTTAATGATCATATTCAAAACAAAAGTGTCTGGTATAACACCAGAGGCTTTCATTTGCTTTGTTAAAGACCTAACCGCATGTAAATAGACATAACAAACATTTTGCTTATTAAATCTCCTAAGCAATGAATTGAACAGTAATGTATAAGTCTCTAGTGTAGGTCTACAATCATCTGATTTCAGCATTTTCTTGTACACATCAAAAGAGCGATTAAATAAAAACTTACGGCCACAACAGAAACGAATTATGCAATTGTACAGATGAACGCTCGAATCACAAGCGCCGGCGATGACTTCTTCCACTAGAGTTTCGGCTTGGTAATATCGTTTCCCGTTGATTAAGATTTTGATCATTGTGAGGTATGTGAGATGGTTGTGCTTGTAATTACGCTGCTGGGCTGTCCAGCGGAAGATATCGAGAGCAAGATCTGCGTCAGTTTGTGCACGGAGGGCAGCGTCGACATCCGACGGAATAAACCCGGGTTTGAGGTTTTGGGTCCAGGTTTCGAATTGGGTTTCAAGCGGGGTTCGAGTTCGAGTTCGTGTTCTGGGAATCGGAGGGATTGGAAAGTTACTATCATCACCTGCTGTGGAGAACAGAGAGAGACATAATCGAGGGTCAGTGATTTGGGAAGAACAGAGAGGTAAAAATGGATAAAGTTTGGATCTTTGGATAGTAGAAATTAAACGACGAGACATGGTAGACGCCACAGACATGATTCAAAAGGGAAAAAAGAGAGAAGAACAAACAGAGAGAAGAAGAAAATGGTTTATTTATGGTTATACTGACGGGCTAATTCTAGCAAATGAAAGCCCAAACAGAAATTTTTGATGTGGGTCTATGAAACAGTTCCAAACCTTGGGCTAGAAATGGAGTTTGGGCCATGAAAAGAAGGAAACACTGATGAGCAGGTTTTGAATTCGGATAACATTTTTCACATTCAAAAGCAAATCGTTGCGTCCAGTTATTGGTTCACGATTTAGAAACTTTATTAGATATGAATTGGCTTGTTTTAGAGTATTTGGGCTGCAGGTCATGGTGGTTCCATTGGATCATTTGGACTATGATATTCGACATCTTTTACAACTCATCATTGATTGAAATTGTTATCCAATCATTAAAAGTAAGGTTGGGGTGCCTCCTTAGGCAACCTTTTACAACTCATAATTTGATGGTTCGAGTGCAGATATTTGACAATCCATGGTTGGAGAGGGCAAAATTACTACACTAGACTACATAAAACAACTAATTTCCCCTTATTTGTCATAGAGAGGAGGGACAAATATAACGAACAAAAAAATCGCGAGCAGCTCGAGTTTAAATGGCGAAAATACCCTCCCAAGAAGGAAAAAACGACAACTCAATAGGAAAAGAAAACAGAGACAGACAGAGAGGTTTTGTCAGTGCAGAGAAAAAATAATAATAATAAAATAAACAACACGCAAATGGAAGAAAGAAGAAGAAAAGCTGCAGAAAAAAGCAGCTAAAATCACTCACTACAGATCTTTTTCTTTCTTTCCCTTCCTTTTTTTTACTCACCCACACGAGCGCTTCTTCGTCCAGTGTAGCAAAAAAAGCTGGAACGAAAACGGAAAAGAAAAATCAGAACGAGCTCTAAATGTAATTTATATTTATTTATGTTTGCTTTCTGAAACTCCGTTTGCCGGAGGAGGTGGCCTCCGACTCAGTTAACTCGGACCGAGTTATGGGTTGTTGCCAATCTACCTTCTTTGGAGTAAATTTTACGGAGGAAAAAAAGGCCTCTAATGTCAACAACCGGAATCAGAACCACCACTCTCCTTCTCTGTCGGCCAATGGCAATAACCTACCTACCACTGTTGCTGCCTCCGGTGGAGGCGGAGGCGTTGTCAACTCATTCATTGAGTTTTCCCTCGCTGACCTAAAAGCCGCTACCAATAACTTTAGCCCTGAGTTCATCGTTTCCGAGAGC
The DNA here is from genome assembly GCA_948099555.1 of Croton setiger. Taxonomy (NCBI): domain Eukaryota; kingdom Viridiplantae; phylum Streptophyta; class Magnoliopsida; order Malpighiales; family Euphorbiaceae; genus Croton; species Croton setiger. Next base: position 11,778 of record CANUEY010091488.1, read on the forward strand.
GGTGAAAAAGCGCCCAATGTCGTTTATAAAGGCCGGTTGCAGAATCAGGATAATCCTCGCACTTGGATCGCTGTCAAGAAATTTACAAAACTTGCCTGGCCTGATCCCAATCAGTTTGCCGTAAGTTATTTTTCCTTTCCTTGAATTATGTTTTAGATTTTTTTATTGTTCTCAATGTTCTTTTTTTTTTTTTTTTTCTGGTAAATTATCTTCTCCAGGAAGAGGCCTGGGGCGTCGGGAAGTTGAGGCACAAGAGGCTAGCTAATTTGATAGGGTACTGCTCCGACGGCGACGAAAGGCTATTGGTTGCGGAGTTCATGCCCAATGATACCCTTGCCAAACATCTATTTCACTGTATGGTTTTGCATTCTTGCCTTCTCCGCTTTCTTTCATTAGGCCTTAGATTATTAGTCTTCAATAGTTATTATTTTGTTTGATCTTAATTTTATTGTATTTATGCGAGAGAAATATGAATTTTGGAAATAATATGCAATGCTGTTAGATGAAACTGAGATGCATTCATGAGAAAATATCTGCATGAGTCTAATAATCTATGATACTGTTTTGTCTGCTTGCATTTGTATTCAAATCATTCACAAGTTTACAGTATCATTTCCATAGGTTGACTTTGTTTATAATATACTTTAATTCTCAACAGGGGAAAACCAAACCATCGAGTGGGCCATGCGATTAAGAGTAGCTCTGTTCATTGCTGAAGCTTTAGATTATTGTAGTTCTGAAGGTCGCCCGTTGTACCACGACTTGAATGCATATCGGGTTCTTTTTGATGAGGTACTTCAACTGATATATTTTCCTTCTTAATACATATGATTCATTTTATCTAGGCTGAAAGAGGTGCTGGTGATTCTTGTGACCTGAGGTTTTTGTGCTGGTTTTGATTACTTCAAACTATCTGGTTTTGTTATTGTATTTCATCTGGAGAATCTATAGGATTTGTAAGATCAAATTGGTGATTTACTGGATGGTTTTGGCAGAATGGTGATCCCCGGCTTTCATGTTTTGGCTTGATGAAAAATAGTAGAGATGGAAAAAGTTACAGCACAAATCTTGCTTATACACCCCCTGAGTATTTAAGAAATGGTATTTCTTTTACTTGTTTGTAGATCTTATTCATTAAATGCAGACATCTTTTTAATATGACTTGAGAATGTTAATAGTAGTTGAACCACATCATTTTTTTTTACGAGTTCTTACCCTTTTTGCGATTTAGTGATTCTGTTTCTAAGTATCAACCTTTTAGGAATTCTAGAAAATGTTGAAGGGATGTGTTTGCAATGATTAATGCAGTGCTGAAAAAACCACAAGAAGAGTTCATCCACTGTTCAAATTTGTGATCTAACTGGAGATTGTAGGCTTCACAGTGATCTGTACCAATTTGGATATACAGTATTAGTAAAGATATTTAAAGAACTTGCATTTAGTAGTAATTTTTTAGTTGATTTTTGAAAAAGAGAGAATGACCAAGCTTGGTATTTTAGGTTTCGAGTCTGCATTGTGGTTGCTGGTTTCATGCATCTAAAATTTGAAAGTGTCATCCTATTTTGGATACCACAAGTAGGAGTCCTATTTTGAATGCCACAAAAGTCTTGTTTTGTTGATGCCAAGTGAGAAGATGCTATTCAGGCTTGCAGAAGGAAGGGAGTGGAAGGTTCTGAATTTGTCATGGCATTTCTAAGAATGTTTTTATGCGCAGATTGAAATATTTGAAATTTACAGAAAGTTATTGCTGAATAAGGCTTTTAATGTTTTCTGTTAAGTGTTATTTATATAGTTCTTATTCTGTTTGTTTAGGAAGGGTCACTCCTGAGAGTGTCATTTTCAGCTTTGGGACTGTCCTCTTGGATCTTCTCAGCGGAAAGCACATCCCTCCTAGCCATGTAAGTATTTCAAATTTCATCTCTGGTCTGTAGTGTGTAATTAATAAACATCGTGCAGTAATTCAATGAGACTGTCCACGTTTTTCTTTTTTGAAAGTCCAAACTGTCACCTGTATTGGAAATCTCATCTGTGATTCTCCTCACTCATATACGTCAATTGTCAAGTAGCTGATGCATTATCTTAATACCTGTTCAAACATCATTCTATGTTTTGGGCTAATTGTCTTTATTTAATATTCAAATTATGGTTGTTGATATGATTTATGGTCTTCGGTCACATTTTTGGGAAATAAAGGTTGAATCTACCTTCCCTGTTTGGGAATACTTCTTTCCACATGTCAACCAGCCACTGCATGATCAAATTTCTTTTCCATGTTAACTTCTCTGTATCTTTATATTATGATCAGTAGAATTTTTTTGCCCAAAAAAAAAATGATCAGTAGAATTTTATATAATTTTTCTTGAACATGAGAAATTCTGTATAATTGTGAACTTATGACTCAAGGCTTTTAAGATGACTCAATAATTCAATTCATTTATTATTGAAAAGTGGTGGGGCCAGCACATAGACCAAAAATCGCCTATCAAATCATATGACTATTACTTAATTTCATAAATAGGGTTGGTAGTAGTACGGCAAACTAGATCAATTTAAATTCATTTTTATTTGGTTTGACCAAAATAGTTTAATTGGATTTGTCTCACTACAGTAAAGTCAAAACATCAGACTAAATTAAAAAACAATTGGAGTTTTACTCGATTTATGCATTATGATTTGTTCCTAACTGGATTTCCCCCTTGCTATAAAAAAGGATAGTTTTGGTCTATTTTAGGTGGTTCAGTAAAATTATCACTGGTGTGTATTACTGTGAGTATTGGATTTGAGTAAATTGATCTGAGAGATAACTGATTGGTCATCTCATTTCAAGTGTTATCAAATATTGGGTTGGTTAGTTGGTCATCGTTGAATTCTAGTGATGAACTTTCAATCAGCTTACCTGACCTTGATTACATATTTCCACTTAATTTTTGGTTTATAACTAATTAGTTGCATGGATTAAATGGCTGTTAATGCTTCATGCATTGGTTGAAATGGGTGGCAGCAAATGATGCGGCTTAGAATAATATACTGTTAATTTTCTTACTTGAAAATCATGACCTGCACTTGTACTCTGATGCAATTGCTGAAGTCATGCTGTCTTTTTAAAATATATAAGAGTTTTATGTGCCACTGATATTTCATTCAGGCTCTTGATATGATACGTGGAAAAAATATCCTTCTCTTAATGGATTCACATTTGGAGGGGAACTTTTCATCTGAAGAGGCAACAGTGGTCTTTGATCTTGCTTCACAATGTTTACAGTATGAACCTAGAGAGCGACCAAATACCAAGGACCTTGTTTCAACGATTGAGCCACTGCAAAATAAACCCGATGTAAGCTGTTTCCCTGTTATTTGGTTCATGTGGATATTATATAGTAGATTATGTTATACGACTAACATTGAGATATCTACATGTTAAATTTCTTGGACTGCAATAGATTGCTTGTCATGTTAATGCATCGTACATCCAACTAATTTCTAGCAGTTGATGTGTTAATTTGTTCTCAGCCAACTTACATTCAAAACTGTAGTTGTGGGAGGATATGCATTAGCATGAGAATTTTATAGTTCTACCAGGACAAGCCTTTTAAAACACCATTTTTCTGAATCATTTATCTGCTTTTGTAGGTTCCATCTCATGTGATGCTTGGAATTCAAAAGCATGAAGAAGCACCGCCTACTCCACAACACCCTCTTTCTCCGATGGGTGATGCATTTTCGCGGATGGATCTCACAGCCATCCATCAGATTTTAGTCATGACACACTACAAGGATGATGAAGGAACAAATGAGGTAACTGAACTGAATCATTGTAGTTTCTCTTTGGCTGAACTTGTAACTGAGTACTAAAATCTTTATATAATATGTTGAAGTTGTCATTCCAAGAGTGGACCCAACAAATGAGAGATATGTTGGAGGCAAGAAAGCGTGGAGACATGGCATTTCGTGACAAAGAGTTTAAAACTGCAATAGAATGTTATTCTCAGGTGTGCAATTTCTTTCTTAGGAGATGTGGAGATGAAATGTTCAATGTTCATAGAAAATAGAATAGGCCTGCATGGTTGTTTGTTTACCCTGTTCTCCTCTGCCCTAAGAATTACATTAGATTTAGGTGTTAAAACTCGGGGCCAATCTTTACCTAGCTGCAGCTTAATTTGGATATCAACTAGGAATCCGTTACTTTTTACGCTTATTCCCTTAGTTTTAGGAACTTCCTGTATGGATAAATGACTGATAAGGTAGTTCACACAATGAATAAAACATGCATGCATTAATTGATTTGAAATGTACATATGCTCATATACTTGATCCTCCACCATTCTAAGAAATGAATAAAAAATGGGTGTTCGTGCAGTTCATAGATGTGGGAACAATGGTTTCGCCAACTGTTTATGCACGACGAAGTCTTTGCTATCTGTTATGCGATCAACCAGATGCTGCCCTCCGAGATGCAATGCAAGCGCAATGTGTATATCCTGAATGGTCTACTGCATTTTACATGCAAGCAGTTGCCCTTGCCAAGCTGGACATGCACAAAGATGCAGCTGACATGTTGAATGAGGCTGCTGCACTAGAAGAAAAGAGGCAACGTGGCGGAAGAGGATCTTGAGAACTGATGTAATGATGTAATATTCTTTTGTACTTTGTAGGTGGATTGTTGTGGTGATTGTAGCAAATTTGGGGTTAGTGTCGTGAAGTAGAAATTTGGTTCTCATCCAAAATTGTAACATAATAGGTGGGAGGGAGTGGTTCTTCTAGACTGGCTAGTTGGTGTACGGTTCTTGCCTATTGGATGAAATAAAATTGATTCCACGTCATTGTGCTTTGAGCCATGTTTGTTTTGTAAAGATGCTTAAAGCTAAACCTTATTATCTCAAAACCCTAAAAGTTAAAGCTATTTGAAAAAGTACTGCCAGATATTGCATTCACCGAGCTCTAGTTAGGCCATTGTAATTCAAGTTTGATAAAGAAATGGAAGAGAAATGAAAATGTTGTACTATTATAATCTTTGCTTATACACAATCTTCAAAGTGCTATTCAAGTAATAACTAAAATGGGTTTTGATATGTGCTTGTTGGTGTAAGATTAACCATATACAACATGATTGAGATGCTCCAAAAATGAATTCAAGCAACAAAGAGTTCAGCTTTTCCATCAATGAAGAGACTCATGAACTCTTCTCCATCAACAGTTTCTTTCTCTATGAGGAGTTGCGCAAGCTTGTGAAGAATGTCGATATGGGTTGTAACGATATGCGTGGCCCTTGAATATGCCCTCTCCACCAGCTCTCTTACCTCTGCATCCACCACGTCTGCTGTGGCCATGGAGTAGTCCTTTTGTGATGACATCTGACATGAAAACCCATGCATAACAGTCATTTCTTAGTTAAGACAGAGACAAACGAAACTGTTTAGATTGAAGTCCTATTTACCTGTTGACCCAAGAAGGGATTTCCACCTGGTCCACCGATAGCAATTTGTCCAATCTTTTTGCTGAAACCAAATCTCTCAACCATCTGCCTTGCTACCCTCGATACTTGCATGAAATCATTCGAAGCTCCTGTTGTCACATTTTCCGTACCAAAGATTACCTCCTCAGCAACCCTGCATTCGGCATTATTGAACATGAAAGTTATAATCAAGGGTTGGAGTTTTCCAAATCGTATCAGGCCTCTTCGGCTACAGCAACAAAGCAATAAATTTATAGGCAAATTAATCTTCTCTTTGAGAACAGGATACTACAAATCATTAGCCTTCTGGTGTTTTACTAGGAAATAGCTAAAATAGGTTTCAGTGACAGTGACGAACCTTCCACCCAATGCAACAGCCATCTGGTTCTCCAAGTAACTTCTGCTGTACAATCCAGACTCGAGCCGCTCCTCACTAGGAGCGAAAAATGTAAGACCGCCTGCTTGACCACGGGGAATGATGGATATCTTGGCCACAGGATCATATTCAGGCATAAGAGCACCGACCAAAGCATGACCAGCTTCTGAAAATTGGATGGCAACAAATAAAGTTAGCTTCAGGAATCACGTCTAGAAAATAAGCAAGAAACCAGAGAAAAGCAGGATATTAACATTCGCATACCGTGATAAGCAACTAATTTCTTCTTTTCATCTGAGACTACTGCATTTTTCTTTTCTGGTCCTGCAATGATCCTCTCCAAAGCATCAGAAATCTCATCTTTGCTTATTTCTTTAAGGTCACGCCTAGCTGCAAGTATGGCAGCTTCATTCATCAAATTCTGCAGATCAGCTCCAGTGAATCCCGGTGTTCTCCGTGCAATCTTTTCAAAGTCCACATCTTTTGCAAGTGCTTTTCCCCTTGAGTGAACCTACTCATTTACAGAAGTAGCAAGTTCAATATTGTAGACTCAGTTCCAGCAGGCAAAAGCATACAAAATATTGCATGCCACCAAATATTGGCCCAAGAACTAAACCGCGTATACCATTACGAGTACTGATTTATCTTAAAGGTGAGAAAAAGTTTCATCAATCTGCACCTAAACAGGATACTACTCTTTTTGCAGAAAAAAAAAAAAAAAAAAAAAAACAACGCAAGTATAACCGATGAGTAGAAAGTATAATCAAGGAGTATGAATACAAGCAGACACACAAACATTAGTGTATGTGTAAGTGGTTCTCCTGGAACGATATTCGACAGACTCTCATTCAACGAATTTCCCATAATCATATGATGTCTCAAACATTTCACCACTGCTAGAATGCTGTTCTACTGACACTACCTATAAAATTAAATACTTAACAATTGAGTTAAATAAAATTGATTATGCAATTGAGTCCAAATTCCTACTACATAACAAAAGAAAGAACTAAAAACAATGAAGAAAGAATTAGGTAACAATTCCAACCTGAAGGATCCTGACTCTACCAGCAACATCTGGCCTGTCAACAGTAACCTGTCTATCAAACCTTCCAGGTCTTAACAAAGCAGCATCAAGAACATCAGGTCTATTAGTTGCAGCCAACACAATAACACCTGAATTACCAGAAAAACCATCCATTTCAGTCAATAACTGATTAATAGTCTGTTCCCTTTCATCATTTCCGCCTCCGAGACCAGCTCCTCTCTGTCTTCCTACAGCATCAATCTCATCAATAAATACAATGCAAGGAGCTTTCGCCTTGGCTTTCTCAAACAAATCTCTAACTCTTGAAGCTCCAACTCCAACAAATAACTCTACAAACTCTGATGCTGCACAGGAGAAAAATGGCACTCCTGCCTCTCCAGCTACTGCTCTAGCCAACAAGGTCTTTCCTGTTCCTGGTGGTCCAACTAATAAACACCCTTTTGGAATCTTAGCTCCCAAAGCTGTATACTTATCTGGGTTCTTCAAGAAATCAACAACTTCTTGAAGTTCCAATTTTGCTTGATCAGCTCCTGCTACATCAGAAAATGTAACACCAGTCTCTGGCACTTCTTGAAATTTCGATTTTGATCTTCCAAAATCCATTGGCCCACCTAATCCGCCAGGTCCTCCAGGACCGCCTTGTGCCCGCCGGAAGAGGAGGAACAGTCCGGCAAAAGCCAGAAATGGGAACAAAAGATTTCCAATAAAATTGAAAAGACCATTGCCGGAATCTCCTTCAGAGACAGAAATATCCACACTATTCATCGCTAAAATGTCGATAAGGTCAGGATCGTTAGGAACAATGACAGCAGCACGGCGGCCGTCAACGGCGGTAAGCTGTAAAGCAGACCCATCTTTGCTAAAACGTACTCTCTCAACCTTCCCTTTCTTGACAGCATTCAAGAATTCACTGTATCGCCATTGGCTACCTTCAGGAAGGTCAGAAGTGGATTGGGATTGGGGTTTTGGAGCAGTAAGAAGAAGATTTTGCGAAAAAGGAGAGGAATTTGAAGGGTTTGGTTTGGTGGGTTGGGCTTCGATTACAGGCGGAGGCGTTGGAACAGTTGAATTATCAAGGGCTAAAGCTAGTTGTGGAGTTAGCGAAGAAGAAAAGAGCAAAGCAGCCAAAGTAGCTTGTGATGGGATTGATTTCAAAGAATCTGAAATCGGCTTTTTCTTACTGAGAATTACAGGTTGAGAAAGAAATTTTCTTGTAGTTTTTGGAGTTGGAGGAGAAAGAGTGATTCTTGAACCAAAGAAATTAGAAGAAAGCAAAGGATTTGAAATTGCTGCCATTTTTTGCTCTTGTTCTCCCCTTTTCTTTCTTCTACAATCCTTCCTTTTCTTTATATTATCTGCTCCTTCTTCACTTGGATAGGAAAATCAAGAATCTTACTTCTGGTTAATATTGCAAATTACAAATTTATATAAAAAAATTATAAAGAGTACAGTTTGAAATGTAAAGTTGGAGTCTTTAGTTTTGATTTGAAAAGGGTTCAAGTTGATTTCTGGATTTAATAGATGCCATATATTTGGTGTTGCTTGGGTTGCATTTACGTGGACACTACCTATCCCAGTCATTAATTTTATTACTATATAATTCTACAAATTATAATCATAATATCTTGTGTTTATATATGTAAAGGAAGTGATGGCAAAGAGGTAGCCTTGAAAATTTTTTTCTTCCAAAATTTAGAAAATATCAAAATTATTATAACTGAATATTAGGGAAAATTACTAAATTGTGTTTGTGATTTTTCAAAATATGTATTATTGAAAAAAAAAAAAAAACTCTTTCATTTCTATAGTTTAATTTTGGTAGATTAATTTGACTTTTTATTAGAATAATATTATATTATTTATTAATTATTTGATTAACTATCCAATTACTATTCTAATTCTAGTTATTTTTTATTCTAGAATTGTTTAAAAATAATTCTATCATAATTTATAAAATCGAGTTCTAAAATCTTTTCTCTTAAAGAGAATGTGAAAAAATTTATAAAAAAAAAAGACTTATAAAGAAAAAAAGGATATTAATAAATTTTGTGTGTAAACTTTAACATTGTTTTAATTCGTTTCAGCTGCGTTCTTCATTTGCATTTTTTTCACTTGTCACCGAAATTATGTATAGATAGGTTTGAGAGAGAGAGATGGATACCGTCATCTATGTGTCTTTGTTGGATTTTGCGGAAGAAGAAGCATTGATGAGTAGTAGAATTTAGCAAACATAGAAGCATAACTTGGAACGCAAGAATCTAGGGTTAACAAATATTAGTTTATTTGGATGGAAGACTATTATTACTAATGATTTTTTATCTTTTCAAATTACAAGATCATTGATCCATCTCTTTTAGGAATGACATTCTTACCTTATGAATGATATACATATATACTGCTGGATTTGAGCAAATTTACCGTTGAATATGAGCAAATTAGTTGCTGAAATTCTGCACAGATGGTGCTGGAATTTCAGCACATTTGCTGTCAGTCATTTTGCTGCTAAAATTTATCAAAATTCTGCTTAATCAATTACTTGAACATCACCAACAAATAAAAAATTTACATAAATAGAATATTTACAAAATTACAATAAATAATTATTTGCTATCATTAATCCCTTAGAAACATAACCTGCATTTCAATTTCACCAACAAATATAAAAAATTAACAAATCACATGTTTTTCCCCAAAAGAGAAATACCCATTACAAACATTATAGCAACACAAATTACACTCTCAAACAGTAATCACCAAAGCTAGGATTAACTTGATTTTTGCTTTCAATCTGGATATCTTCTCCTTCATCTTCCTTTCCAATGTTTGTCGGAAGATGGAAAACCGAGCAGTTTGTCTCTTCCTCTATCCAAACTCCCTCTATATTTGTTGTATAGAATAGCAATGACTGAAAAGAGTAAAAACGAAAACCAAAGAATGTAATAAAGAGAGATAAGAAAGTATTCGCTATCTATATTTATTCACATTAAAAAAAAAAAAAAATCAGACACCAATTTGAAAGGAAATAATAAATTTCATGCATATTTTTTTATTTTTTCTTACTTTAATTTAATAAGAGAGAATGATGTGAGTAGTGCTTTAAATCAACTAATAACACAAATTGAAGCTCAAGTTTATTGATTTAGATAAACAAGTCGAGTTCACAAATTAAGCTTGTTTAGAAAACGACCTAGCTTGAACTCTGTTCACGATTTTACAAATAGGATTATAAGTTTTTGTAAACATAGTTACGAAGCATTTCTGGAACAAGCTCAAAAAAAACTCATTTGCAATGTTCAAAAATATTTTTACGTATCTTTTTTCAAACAAACTCATAAATTAACTCATTTTTAGTTTCATGAACATATTACAACAATAAGTTGAGATCAAATGTACGAATCCTTCATAGTGAACCTCAACAAACATTTTTAGTTTCATGAACATGTTACAACAATAAGTTGGGATCAAATCTCAACAAACATTTTTAGTTTCATGAACATGTTACAACAATAAGTTGGGATCAAATGTATAGATCCTCCATAGTGAACCTCAACAAACAAGCGCTAGGTTTTTTCCACGTCATTTTGCAAAAAGATTTTAATGAGTTAATTTATTGTATAAATTAATCAAATTTTATAATTAAAAAGATAAAATAAAATAATATGGATTAATTAAATAAAATGTAAAAGGGATAATAATGAAATAAGAGGAAGGGCAAAACTGTGATATAAGGGTATGATATTTCTAGAATGGGATATTTTGGGAAACAAAAATGTTAAAATCCCAAAAACCATCATTTTCCTTCTTATTTTTCTCATATTGTCGCCCACACCCATCCCTTCTCTTCTCTTCATCTTTTTTTTCTTCTTCCTCTCAAAATCTCAAACACCATTACCATTTCTCACCAACACCCACCTAAATCAAACAACAATTGAACTAAACTCATCTCACAATTTAGAAGACACAATCAAGCTAGGGATAACAAGAAATTAAAGTATGTATTGTTAGGATTTATGATTAAATTGGGGTTTTGGGTTGTAGAAGTTATATAATGAAATTGATGATAAATGTAGGTTGTTAGAGAGGTGATTAATGGTTTAAGAAGGGTATTGGGATTCATTTAGGCATTTTATCTAACTTGAGCATTAATTGATGAATGTTGAGTTTGGTTAACTAAATACCCATTTTCTTGACAAAGGAAAGGGGAAGAAAGTTTGATCTTAGAGAGGAAAGCTCCAAACTTAAGGTTGATACTTTAACTTAAATGAAGATTTTGTTTACTTTGCATGTGTGTTGTGATGAAATGATGAATTAATGTCTTAAATGAGTTGTTTGTGCTATAAATGAGGTTATTTGTGAAGAATAAATGCTATTGTAAGTGTTTGTTGGGTGTATTTATGAGTTGATTTGAGATTTGGAGTAAAATGGCTCGAAATCTACAATATGGAAATTCTACAGAAACCGAGCATGTCCAGTGCACACAGTCATGGCCAATGTGTATCTGTCCATATTCAATTTCCTAGAAACTCAAGACGAGGCCACACAGTTTGAACACTTTTGTGTTCATACCCTTGCTGTTCTTCCAGATGCTCTAGAATCGTACATGACCAGGAGCACGACCGTGCACCTAGGCATGTTCGACGGAAAAGGATTTCCCGAATCAGACATAGTCAGGAGCATGACCGTGTTACTTGACTATGTAGAATTTAAATGAATCTAGAGACGAATACGGCCAGGAACGTATCTGTGTTCCTGGGCGTTTAGAACATCAGGCTGGGTCACGACCAGCAACACAGTTGTATTTGTTGGTGTTGCCGGTCTTTTTCGACTTTCCGATTTTTGATGAAACCAAAAAGCTTAAAATTTATTTTTGAAAATTTAAGTGATAAAACTTTTTTTTTATGGTTGCCGAAACTAGTCGGTCTTTAAATTAATTAAAAGAGTCGTCACCCATTCGGGAACCGGTTTTTTATTTTTAGAAAAATCAAATTTTATTTATGAACAAATTGACTCCGTTTTTATTTTTGGATAAAGCAGGTTTGAACCAGAAAATTCCGAGTAAGAGGGTAAGGTACGTTAGCCGAAATTTCATTTCGACTAACGCCCGGTTTTAGAAACCGGCCTCGCTAACCAAAATTAATTTTCAAGTTTAAGTCAAGTCGGTTATTATTTTTGAAAAAGCTAGGCGATGGTCCTAAGCGGTGCGATTTAATGTTCGGTCAAAACACAAACAAAGAAAGCGGTAAATTTGCGGAAAAATAAAATTTGCGGAAAATAAAATCCTAATCAACTAATTATTACAAACCGGCAACCTATCAATTTACATTCTACCCTTAATTAACCCATAATTAAACCCAATCCCAATTATTTACAAAAATAATCACAAATTGACAATCATAATAAGATACTTAAAACGAAATAAAATAGAATAAGATTAACGAGAATTGCAATAAAATAAACATATATATAAAAAAGTAAAAATAAGAAGACCATTCATTCAAATCAAGCATTAATTCTATCACACCCAATTAGCAAAATTTGGAAATTATCCCTTATGAGGAAATGTCATTTTTCATTCATTTT
>CANUEY010091643.1:0-18594 GCA_948099555.1 Croton setiger
CATACATGCATGATTTGAGTGACATGATTATGTATGTCATTATAGTTTAATATATGCTTAATAGAGGGGCTATATATTATACATGTATGATGCGAATGACATGTTCATGTATGTGTTATATGTGATAAAGACATTAACGGACTTAAGAAGAAAATGCAACATGTTAGATGTGTTTTAAAAAAAAAATAGTCTGTTTTATGACGTAAGAGTATAGGTAGAGGTTGTTACATCTTAGTTGTGAAGTCGTCAAAATAAGTCGGCGAATTTATCAGAACCGCACTGATAAAAATTTGGGCTCTTGTTGGATTGACCGGATAATCAAATAAATCGTGAATTATCCAGTCTCCAACTTTTTGGGTTTAGGTTCCTTGCCCTTTTCTCCAGCGACGCTTGATCCGGGTTGATACATTTTTTTTGAATTGAAAGTAATAAAACTAATATAATTTGATGGAAAAAAATTAAGCAAAGTAGTAGTGTAAATAAAATTGTGATTACGAAAAAAAAAACAAATTAGCACTACGAGAATTAATTAAATATAGGGAAAGAATATGAGATTGAAGAGAATTGATAGAGAAAAAATTATGACCAAAATGTGCCAATTTCCCTCCAATTTATAGAGAATTCATATAATTTTGTTGGATATAAAATATATTTAAAAAAAAAAAAAACTGTTAATTGCTGTTGAGAGGGGCAAAATGTCCAAAATTAAAAAAAAAAAAAAAACCCAAACGGCACAAAATCGTTGGGCCCGACAGGCCGATCCGCGGGCCCAACGGTTTTCTCCAACGTTCCGCAACCCGCCAGGCGCGCTGATCCCCCCAATTGTCAGAAGCCCGCCGATTTTTTCAGTCCTAATCGGCAATTAACCGGAAAAAATAAAAAATAAAAAACGGTTAAGTGGCGGTTCGATTGGACAGTTCGTGACGGTTCATGGTTCAAAAATGTCTTGAACCTTAATCGGACCGTCCCCCTAATGATTTTGGTTATGGTTTTGCGGTGAGCTGGGTTGATTAATCAGCGGCTCAACAAGCCTAACCGGCCCATGACCATGTCTAGCGGAGTTTAATCTCCACTTCATACTTAAGGGATGAGACGCAAAACTACCCGTCACTGTGTGGTTTCTTATAGAAATAATTTAGTTCAACATATTTGTGTTTTTTTTATTTATTATTCTAACGACATAAATTTATAGAAGTACAAAAAATAAGATAGAGACTAAATTATACAATTTGTAAAATATATGGACTAAATTATACAATTTGTAAAAATATAGGGACTAATTATAATTATCCCGAAGAAAACCTTTGATGAAATTTCATCCTTTAACTTGGGACAATGACTTACCAACAAGGCCTAAATTTTATTATAAAAATCTTATCTCTTAAATATTAAAGATGGGTCTGCTTACCAATCATACCATTGATTGACACATGATTTCGTACAAAATTTAACAAATTTGAATGTATGAGGACCTACCAACAATTTTAGCGACATAATACCCTTTAATTTTTGTTATTACTAATTTTGGAAATATATTTATTTTTAATTTTAACATTATTATTATTTTAACTCTATTCTATATTTATAAAAATTCTCTTTAAAAATAACCAAATCACCGAGTAATAAAAGATTAAAAAACATTGTTTTCTTCACCAACATCTTCAAGAGACCAAAAATGATGCATCGTCTTTGTGTCCGCTCCAACTATCAGTCTTCGTCCCTACTCAAAATCGAAACCACCGTTAATGGCTGCCTCTCTTCTTTCCCCTCTGCTCTTCTTCTTCCTATTCCTCTACTTTCCTGTCCTCTCCACAGCCAACATTCACAAAGCCAAAAACCTCCTTCAATCCAACCTCCTCGTCGATCCCATCTCTGCTCATACTTCCAAATCCTTCAATGACACCCCTCCAACTGTTTACTTTGAAGTAACAAAACCCATCCAAGTTCCTAAAAAGGTTACCCCTTGTGTGTATAACGTTCTGCAGCATGATTTTGGCTTTACTTATGGAAAACCTCCTGTTCTTGCAAATTATACCCCTCCTTCTCATTGCCCATCTCAGCATTTCTCCAAAATCGTTCTTGAATGGAGTTCTGCTTGTAAAGGAAGGCAATTTGATCGCATTTTTGGGGTTTGGTTAGGTGGTGTGGAGCTTCTTAGGAGCTGCACGGCTGAGCCGAGATCAACTGGGATTTTTTGGTCTGTCCAAAAGGATATAACGAGGTACTCTTCTTTGCTTCTTAACAATGAGATTCAACAATTAGCTGTTTATCTTGGTAATGTTGTTGATAAAACTTATACCGGGGTTTACCATGTCAATATAACTGTTTATTTTTATCCTGCTGAAGAAAAATCTATGTATAATTATGGTTTTAATAATTTGGTCGATGCACATGCTTCCAAGGCTGATTTGATCTTACCCATTTCAAGAAATTTTCCATTGAATGATGGGTTGTGGTTTGAAATTGAGAATTCTACTGATACCCAATTGAAAGAATTTGTGATCCCTCGGAATGTATATAGGGCTGTATTGGAGGTTTATGTTTCTTTTCATGAGAATGATGAATTTTGGTATTCCAATTATCCCAACGAGTACATTGTTGCCAACAATCTTACTGGTGACCCTGGAAATGGTCCCTTTAGGGAGGTGGTTGTGAGTCTTGATGGAGAGGTTGTTGGTGCAATTTGGCCTTTTACTGTGATTTATACAGGTGGGGTCAATCCTCTTCTGTGGAGACCCATCACTGGCATTGGCTCGTTCAATCTTCCTTCTTACGATGTTGAGATTACATCATTTTTAGGGAGTATATTAGATGGAAAGACCCATGAATTCGGTTTTAGTGTCACAAATGCTTTGAACGTTTGGTACATTGATGCAAATTTGCACCTTTGGTTGGATCATAGGAGCACAAAAACTGAAGGAAAGGTCTTACAACATGAAAGTAAGCCTCTTGTTTTTTCTTTGGTGTCAAATTTCAAGGATTTGAATGGAACATTCTTAACAACAGCACGGAGGTCCATATACTCCAGCGGATGGGTGCAGTCGTCCATTGGGAATATTACTACCCATTTTGGTCAACACTTCAGTTTCAGCAACTCAATGGAGATGGGTGATGGTGGGAATTTGCAGATTGTGAATCAGATAATTAATTTTAATGACACTGTTTCTTTTAGAAAGCTTAGTTCTTCTGTTCATTCGGTCAAATCGTCTAAAACTTTCCATGTTGACCTGTATTCTGACACATTTGATCGTGGAAATGGCACTTCCTTATTTGTGACAAATGTTACACTAGGATTCAATGAGGAGAAATCAAAAGACATTGGATTTGGATATCGAACTGGCTATCTAAAAAATCTGCAGGATGCACAGGGCGTTATGGTTGTGAAGAACAACTTGGTGATCAGTGGAGTGGGAAGCACGCAGCAGGCTTATAAGTATGATGATAGTAATTCCTGCTACTTTAGGAACATAAGCAGTTCGAACTATACCATTCTATATGACTTAGTAAGAAATAAGTGCAACAAGAAAGAACATTCTCATCTGAATTTTGGGATTAGCAGACAGTGGCCATTTTCGGCTAGAAGGGCTTCTCTAGCATCTGGCTTGCCCAATAATAATGAAGTCTAACAGTATTTCCCTTTTTTTTTTTGGATGCTATCGTGATGGAATACGATCAAAAATTGCTCCACAGCTTCGTAGTACTCAAGTAATCATCGAATTAAAATAAAATTGTACCTATGATAGTGTATTCTTGTATCTTTGTTTTCCCTCAATGAGCTGCTTGGAAATAGACTATATTTAACTTTCATGTGATTGGAAGCAGGGAAATTAACACTTTTTTTTTTTTTTAATAATCCAAACAAGAGGATAGTTGTCTTAATGAACTGTATCCATTTTACCTGAAATAATAATGTAGTAGTAGTCTAGTATTTGTGTTGAAGTGATAGTGTACAGTCTATATATGTTTAAAAAGAGTTATTATTTTACTCCTGTATTTGTATTTGTGTTTTCAGATAGACTGGATTAAAGTTTTATGTGTGTCGAAGTCACCAAACTTTAAATCCATAAATATGCAAAAGCAGAGTATTATACAGACTGAACATTCAGGAAAAGTACTAAAAATTAAACTGTAGGTAGGAAAGGGTTATCAATGTTGCTTCTTTTTCTCCTCCTTGGCAAATGGCAAGCTCTGCTGTTGCCATGTCTATTTCTTTCCCTCCTCAAATTTTTAGTAGAGTAACAGTACAATTCTAATTATCTTATTTTTGGGAGCAATGCAGCAGAAGAAAACACAGGGAATATAATGCATGTATCGTCATTTTGCCATTATTTTTGACATGCAAATATAGAAATGGCCTATTCTTGCAGCAAGAGGAATAGTTTATTGTTCAAGGACCAAGTTCATCATGCATTGCATCAACCTTTTTATTATTATTTTTTTTATAAACATCAAGTACAAATATCCATCTCCATTAATTATAGGTTTGCCCTTCTTTTTTCAAATACCACTGCAAGTATAAGATAACTCTCAAAAGAAACGTTCAATCTTTTTTACTGATTTTCGAAACTTAAAAAAAAGAAAACAATAATTTCTTTCACCTATTCTTATGCATTGTTTTTGTGTTTTAGTCCAAATCCAACTTTTCATATTTCTCCTTTTGATTAGGATTCAATTTTCAGATTTATTCTTAATTAGCAACATCGTAACTTGAAAACTCAAAGAACAACTATAAATCACCATGGCTACCTCTTTCTTTCTTCTGCTCCTCTCCTCCTATTCTCTCTCAATTACACAGTCCTCTCAACACCTAACATTTATAAAGCCAAAAACTTTCTCAACTCAAGCCTCCTCGCAGAACCTTCCAAATACCAAATCATTATATGACAGCCCATCAACTGTCTTCTTTGAAGTAACAAAACCCATTAAAGTCCCACACAAAGTCCAACCCTGTGTATACAATGTTCTGCAACATGATTTCCCTCTACTTATGGAAATCCTCCTGTTCTTGCAAATTATACCCTTCCTTCTCATTGCTAATCTCAACATTTCTCCAAAATTGTTATTGAATGGAATTCTACTATTAAAGGAAGACAATTTGATCGTATTTTTGGGTTTGGTTAGGTGGTGTGGAGCTTCTTAGGAGTTGCATAGCTGAGCCTAGACCAAATGGAATTTTTGGTCACTCAAAAGGATATTATCCTTTACTTATTAAGAATGAGACTCAACATTTTGCTGTTTATATTGGTAAGATTGTTGATACTACATATACTGGTGTTTATCATGTTAATATAACCATTTATTTTTATCCTGCCAAAGATAAATTTAGTTATGATTATGAGAAAGCTTATTTGATCTTACCCATTTCAAGAAATTTGCCATTGAATGATAGGTTATGGTTCAAAATTGAAAATTTTACAAAAACCCAATTGAAAGAATTTGTGACCCATCAAAATGTGTACAGGGCTGTTCTGGAGGTTTATGTTTCTTTCCATGAGAATGATGAATTTTGGTATTCCAATTATCCCAACGAGCACATTGTTGCCAACAATCTTACTGGTGACCCTGGAAATGGTCCCTTTCGGGAGGTGGTTGTGAGTCTTGATGGAGAGGTTGTTGGTGCAATTTGGCCTTTTACTGTGATTTATATAGGTCGGGTCAATCCTCTCCTATAGAGACCCATCATTGGTATTGGCTCATTCAATCTTCCTTCTTACGATATTGAGATTACATCATTTTTAGGGAGTATATTAGATGGAAACACCCGTGAATTTGGTTTTAGTGTGACAAATGCTTTGAATGTTTGGTGTATTCGAAGGATGAGGAGGAGCATGACAGACGCTTGAGGATTGTGCTGCAGACGTTGCGAGAAAAAAATTGTTGTATGTCAAACTATCAAAATATGAGTTTTGGCTAAAGCAAGTTATTTTTCTTGGCCATGTTTTATTGGCAGAAGGAATAAAGGTTGATCCAGTAAGATTGAAGCGATTCTCAATTGGAACTCGGATTAGTAGGCTATTATCGAAGATTCGTGAAAAGATTTCTTATGATAGCTTCGCACTAATCTGTTACTTGAAAGGAAATTGCACCCTAAATAGTTAGCAACAAAGGGGAAATTAAATTAAAAGTGGTAATAAAGGGTAGAAACATATTGAAGGAAAAAAGTTAGAAAATAAAATTTAACCACAATAAAACATAGATGCATAATGATGGTAGATAGGGGGAAAAAAATTAAATGAATAACTAAATAACTCATAGGGCTAGATGTGTAAAGATGATAAGCAATTGGAATAAACACAAACATAAAAAGTGTCGATGTAAGATGATAGGTCTTTTTTATTTTTTTAAAAAAAAAAAAAATTAGTAGGTTAAAATTATTGACATGATTCGAACCAAAAATTAGAGTTCGATCTGCATGCCTTGGGTTTTGCTATTGCTTAGTTCGGTTTTCGATTTCATCCCATCTTTACTGGGAAAAAAAAAAAAAAAAATACTACACCCCTATCTTTGACATGGTCCCACGGTGAAGACTGATCTATTCCCAATTCTAATCACCATTGTCAGAAGAAGAAGAAAACTAACTGTAACCACGAAGCATAGATAAGCGACTGAACCCAATCCCTTCCCAAATTCTCTTCATGTCTTCGCTTACAAGGTATCTTCGATTCTTCGATTTCTAATTTTCTAGGTCTCTGGATTTTGATTCTTGTTTATCAGTTCATTATGGTGCAGTGCGTGCAATTGCTTATCGTGGAGAAGCTCTTCCATTTCTTCTCCTGAGCTACCGCTTCAGTTTAGTAATCCCATTGGATGTTCTCGTACCCAAAAATTCTCCCAAAGAAGAAAATTCAATATCATCTGTTCTTCGTCTCCCTCTTCTGGTAACTTCACTCACTCAATTTACCAATGTTCATTTGTTTTTAGTCCTGAAATGTGCATTTGAGCTCTTTGTACTTAAATGGGTTATTAGCAGTTGGTCGGTTCAACATTACTAGTGGTTTGAATTAGAAACGAACGTTTTGTGTAGTTTAAGTGAAGCGGTACATGTGGAAGCTGAGTACTGTCTAAAGTAATTATTGTAAAAAAGAAGATTTGATATTCAGTGATTACTTGTAGAGAGTTCCTGAATTACAAATTGAAAGTAATTATGTCCTAATTTTCTATACTCCTTGAATTACGAATTGAAAGTGAATTCTTATGCCTCAATTTCTTTTTTTTTTCTCCCATTTTCTCTTACCTTTTTGGTTTGTGTTTATATCCATTTATGCTTTCTTTGTATGGCTGCTGTTTTGAGCTTTTGTTCCTAGATGACCTTCATTACTGTTTGGTAGTTGGATAAGCGACTTGTACCTGTCAAATATTCAAACCCTGTGTTGCCAAATTGCTGGTGAGGAGCCTGGAATCTAGGAGCTTTTTTGTAGCGGAAAACACACCTCAACATTATTTATATTTCAATGTTTATGAACAGTTTTTCACTTAGAAATTTATTATATGTGCCCTTAAAAGTTGAGGTGGTTGATGTCTTTCTTTTCCGTGCATGGATTCTTTCTTTTGGAACGTGCAGAGTTTTCTATATATATATATATTTTTTTTTCTAATCCTTTCTTTATTCAGATCCACTTTTGGTTAAGGCTGCTAGAGGAGAACCAGTAAATAGGCCTCCAGCATGGATGATGCGTCAGGCAGGAAGGTATATGGCTGTTTACAGAAAGCTTGCAGAAAAATACCCATCCTTCAGACAGAGATCAGAGACGACTGATCTCATTGTGGAAATTTCTTTGCAGCCCTGGGAAGCTTTTCGTCCAGACGGTGTTATTATTTTCTCCGACATACTCACACCTTTACCAGCATTTGGTGTCCCTTTTGACATAGAAGAAGTAAGGGGGCCAGTGATTCAAACTCCAATTCGATCTGAAGAAGGATTAAAGGCTCTACATCCCATTGAGCTAGAGAAACTCCACTTTGTTGGGGACTCTCTTAGAATACTGCGAGAAGAGGTAATTCTCACCATTCTTGGTATTATGTTATTTATGGACAGTGCAGACCATGTGTCTACAAAATTTACCCTTTTAAAATTTCTTTTGCAGGTTGATGGGCATGCTGCAGTATTGGGTTTTGTTGGAGCACCTTGGACTATTGCAACTTATATAGTGGAAGGGGGTACAACTCGCACATATACTAACATAAAGAGCATGTGCCATACAGCGCCACATGTATTAAGGGCGCTTCTTACACATTTGACACAGGCAATATCTGACTACATTGTTTTTCAAGTTGAGTCTGGTGCTCATTGCATACAAATATTTGATTCTTGGGGTGGACAACTACCTCCTAACATGTGGGACAGTTGGTCAAAGCCGTACATTGAAGAGGTGAGTTTGGTCTGGTTCTATCCGTTTTCATTTCTTTTATATCCTAAAGTTATTATCACTCATGGAGGTCTTCAATTTATTTCAACTTGTTAGAGCAGTCGGTAATTCGGTATGATGAAATTATTTGTCAATTGGAGGAAAATGTTATGCAGGAATGTCATACTATGGACTGCTTATGTCTTTTCCTTGAACAGAAAGATTTACATGCTTTAAATGTTTAAGTTACACAATAGAAAGTTCATGGATGCGAATTTTGGATTTCTACTGTATTAAGTTAACTGTTTATTGGTGTTCCTGAAATTGCAGATAGTCCGCAAAGTAAGGAATAAATGCCCTGAAATACCACTTGTTCTTTACATTAATGGAAATGGTGGTCTTCTTGAACAAATGAAAGGAACTGGAGTTGATGTCATTGGGCTGGACTGGACAGTGGATATGGCAGATGGAAGGAAGCGTTTGGGCAGTGGGATCAGTGTACAGGGAAATGTGGACCCTGCTTATTTGTTTTCACCTTTACCTGCTTTGACTAATGAGATACAACGGTATGTGGTAAACAAATATACTGATCAAATTAATATGAATGGCCACCATGTTCAATACTGTTTCCTACTTATTTACTAGATTTGGATCTGTATGTATGACCCTAGCCTTGCTTGAGCCTTAACTGAAAGATTGAACCTTACTAACTATAATTTTATTATTTAATTAAAAGTTTAGTGATGCCTTGTTCCTCAAGTGCTTTTTCTGTTGATCATTATTCAATTATTTATCAATCCCTTGGTTGTTCCCAAAATGCTTTTTCTTTTGACAGTTTTCTGAATGTGAAATATTGGTTACAATTACTTAGCATGTAAATCTCCATTGCTTGAATTTGATTTAGTTTTTTACTTGTATTATTCCTGGCATGATAAGGATGAAATATTGAAGTGATTGATTGGCTATCTATACTGTACCCTGTTCTTCTATTCAGAAGGTAGGAAAATAGCTAAAATATGAGTACAGTTATGTGACAAACACTGTGGTTCAGGGAACTTGTAGTTTTAGCTCAACATAAAATAAGAAATAGAGTTAACTTTGAAAAATTTAAGATCTAATGGATTGTGTGTTCTTGTGTTTCCTAGAGTTGTGGCATGTGCGGGGCAGAGGGGACATATTCTTAATCTTGGACATGGTGTTCTTGTTGGAACTCCTGAAGAAGCTGTTGCTCATTTCTTTAATGTTGCAAGAAGCTTGAACTTTGAAGCTGCTCTTCAAACTCATGTGGCAGGAGAACAGGAATTGGTTGTTTGATCGATGTTAACAATTTTGTTTCATAATTGAGTGCTTACTGTGAGATGATGTCTTAATCATCATTGTGGCTAAGATTCAGTTAGGACTACACCAATTTTTGAGGCACTGATTGGAGCTTTGAGGTTCTCTATATGCATGTGCTCTAACTAACTTTATCTTCAATTTGTGTTTGTAATTAAAATATTAGTCTATAAGTCTCTCTTAGTTATTGTGGTTCGATATGTGAGATGAGGATTAGTGTCATCTTACCTTTATAGTGAACTTAGGCATTCTGTAAGATATGGTTCCTCTTTCAGCTTACAAGATTTCTAAACTTGATGATTTTAGCTTAGTTTATTCACTTGATGATTTCAGCTACCTCAGCCTGAGATTTGATTTTCTGGTTTCTCCTTTTTCTATGTCATCAAGTCATATATTCAATGGCTTTTAAGGTGAGATCTGGAATTTGTTTTTGGTAAAATAATGGTCTATTTAATAATACTATTGCCTTGATTGATTAGCATTGGTTGGAGTTATGAAGGCGTAATCTTCGGTCCTGCTACCCAATGGAGTGAAGGTCTCTTTCTATATGTATAAGGGGGACAGGCTTTTCTATTTAACCATGCTGAGAATCCTTTCATATGTGTTAAGATTTTTTTTCTTGATGAATATGAACCATATTGTTGAGGGTTGCTTCAGTTATTTTGGCCAGTGAATGATGGGAAAGTCTGGCTGCTAGTTTTTCAAGATGGCTTTTTCTTTTACAGGAGAATTTTCAAGTTCATATCTCCTTTCATCCATCTCTTAATTTATGGTTCATCCTTTCGTGTTTTGTTTTTATATGTTTTATATTGGTTCGCAGAAGTATAATATAGTTCTTTTGCTGGGTATTAATACATTGCTTGAAAATGCCTTGTGTTGAATGAAATATGCTTGTTTTTATTTGATGCCCATGATGACACAAGTATAACTTATGATGACAGGTATATTTTGGAAGCATTCACATTCAAATTATACATGCAACAAGACAAGGCAATTTGGCTTTTTTTCTTTTTTAAAATAAATGCCGTTGTTATTTCCCTATACTACGAAATTTCCGCAAGTGACTTAAACTTCTTGACAAGGCCCATTATCATGCTGTGGGTGTATATATGCATAAGTGCTGTGTATGTGTTCTTAAATTTGAGTTTTTAGTAAGAGCAATTATGACTTGTAATGGAACTGGTAGGTTACTGAAGCCAGGAGTTCTGTTAAGGCTTTACATGTCAGTGGCCATGGAAATTAGCATCTCGGGTATGTGCTGCTTTCTCTGCTTCTATCAAAATATAGAGTTAGTGATAATGTCTTGAATTTGTTTTTGTGAAGATGCTTAGTATTTTTTTTTCTTTCTGGAACTTCTCATTTCTTTGCCCATGTTTATATAATTTCTGCTTTGTATTGTACTTTTCCAAATTTCTCAATATTGAAATTTTATTTGTGTACAAACATCATCATATGCAGAACAATGTTGTTTATGTTGTTTGTTTTATTGGATTATGTATATTCCTTCTTAGGGAAAATAGAAAGATTTGGCCTCCATAAAGAGTTTCCATAGGAGAATTTATGTTTCTTTGTCCAGTTGATGACATGCGGTTTCAATTAAGCAGAACATGGTCGATTTATGGGCAGTACCTTTCTTGTGAAGAGTACCCTAGACCCTTTATGCATCACTTAAAATACAACACTTTAGCGAATTGATGATCTTAAATTTTCCATAGATGACTGAAGAAAGGGAAATGAGGAGAAGAAAGAGATAACATCTGAAGCAAGAAAAAGAAGAATCTCGGAATCCAAGCATCAATGACAAGCTTTAATACTAATTAGTAATTCACAATTTTAAACCAAATCCAATTTATTTAGCTTAAGCAATTTATAGACTTATTGAGGTAAATCTTTTTTCGTGTTAGGATCATCTGAAATTCACAATGTAATTGGAACGGGAAACAAATACAAACATTTAAGGATTAGTTAATCCGTTTTTGTTAGATTTAAGGTGGGTAAACTTTTAACTTAAGAAACCCTTTATGCATTACTTCATTTTTTCATTTTTCATTTCTTCTTAAATTTTTCTTTTTTTATTACAGAATGAATTTGTTATTCCATAAATAATTACTCCCGTAAATGTATAGGAGTAACAATCAATCCTTTATTTGTTAACCCTGTATCAAATAATGCCCAAGTTTTATGTTGTTCCAAGAATATCATCTCTATGCCAGGTCTTAAGTTGTGTCTTTTCAATTTCTTTTCCGATGATTGAGACTTAATATTTTAAAAAATGTGTTTTTGTAGATATAATATTACATCTCATCAAAATCTGTGGATATCTTTACAAAATATACTGACAATAATAATAATACATTACATTACAAAGAACAATGAGTCCTTGAATGTAAAATAATCAACATCCATCACTTATTAATGTTGAATTGAGGTTATGCTGATTTCTGGGTTTCTAATTGCTTTATTCTTGATTCTGATTGTCCAAGTGAAATAAATTTAGGATGTAGTTTAGTCTGAAAGTCTGCTTACATGGTGTTTGTTGTGTCAGTTATGAAGATAAATTAAAAATTTATGGTAGATAGAATAGCACTAAGTGCAGGCAATCAGGATAAGACTAGAAACTGTTGAAATTCTTGAAATATGTTGTTGGAAATTCTAAACATTTAGGTGATCCTTGTCTAGTATTCTATGGAGGTTTTTCTAACATTTAATATTACCAGAAGGGTTGAGTGAAGGAAGCATGTTTATGGTTTCTCTTCTAATATGAAGTTTAATGAACTGCAAATGCAGCAATATAAACTTTACACCAATAACAATAGTGAAGGAAAGATAGAAAAGGAGAAGTATAATTTCTTGACATATCAACAGCTATACTTCTTTCTACTGATTGGTATGATTCTTATTTGTCAAGTAACATCTTTTCTCATTATCATTATTATTGGATGATTATATTTGTTCTCTTAGATTTGCAACGAAACTAAGATATTATGGAAATGTTGATCAGTGTTATATATGTGTAGAATCCGAAGTTAATTAGTTACATTACGCAATCTATTAACACAGTTTCTGCAGGTTGAAAAATTTGCACATGGCATTGGTGAAATACTTTTGCAAGTGAAACAGGAGCTTATCTCTGATTAGTTCCAATATTAAGTTTCTGCAATATGTTTTAAGCCATTTTCTATATGATAATTACCGAGGGCTGTCCTTATAGAAGCAGTTGACTTAAGGTCCTAACTTTAAGCATCTAAAAAAAATCAAGTCTTTAACATTTCTAATACTGATATTTTCTTTTTTTTAAGTTTTCTAGGATAGAGAACTATGCTGCGTTTATGCAGATGCTGGGGCCAGAAGCTGCAATATTTTAAAGTTAAACGGCACATGGTGGGAACTTTTAACCTTCTCTTGGAATTTTGGGTCATATGCAGTTTGTTATTCATTACAAAGGAGTGGATTCTGGAAAGGTTTGAGCTAATGAATCACATCTTTTCTTTCAATAATTATTTTTTTTGGAGAGACTGTTTCCTTAACATGGACAAAGTAGTGAAACTGATATTCTTTCTTTTATCTGTACAGATCAAAAGTATTGTTGACTAGTTAAAGATAAAAGAGGCAGTAATAATTTTTCATTCTCCTGCTGTTGTAGGCGCCGCAGTCTCAATTATCTTCATTTATATTAGATAGAGATTGGATGTATACAGCCCTATCACAAACAGCCGCACAAGACAAAGGAAGTACCTTTTTTTTTCCTGGCAACTTTTGATGCTGTCACTGGCTTTTCAAATTCTAGATTTTCTGCCTCTTTTACTTTTTTTTTTTTTTTTAAGATTTTATTAAGTTTCAATTGGGTTTCAATTTAAACACTTAAACATATCTGTTTATCCTCGTTTTGGTTTAATTTTGGCAATACTTGTCCTTTTCAGCTTGATGGATTGCGGTTTTCCTGATTTCAACATATAAGGTATCAGAATTCTTGGAAAAGCTATTCTTAAAATCTGATTACTTTTCTGTTTGATTTCAGAAGTGGGCATGCAATTTATGTTTATTGGAAACAATTTGTATTTCTTGATGATTTTTTCTTCTGTTTGATTACATATTTATACAGTAAAGTTATAACAGAAATCCTTTGATAACAAGGATTAAGATTAAGTTTGTTTTTGCTCTATTTTATTATTTTAATTCAAATTATTTCTGTTATTTATCACTCCCCCTCAAGTTGAGTTATCGGATCACAGATGAAAGAGCTCTATTGAATGCCTGTGCTGGTACCGCTTTAGTTACTATGTCTGCCAGTTGTTCCTCTGACTTTACAAAAGGAAGTCTGATGATCCCACTCTTTAGTTTCTCTTTGATGAAGTGTCTGTCTATCTCAATGTGGTTAGTACAATCGTGCTGCACCGGTTTTTCTGAGATGCTGATTGCTGATTTGTTGTCACATTTCAACTGACACGCTTTTTGCGTTGGAAATCCAATCTCTGCTAACAATTTTTGTAACCATAGCATTTCAGCCAGCTCTCTAGCGATTCCTTTATACTTGGGTTCCGTACTTGATAGTGCAACAACCTTTTGTTTCTTGCACCTCCAAGTCACCAGGTTTCCTGCTACGAGACTAAAATATTCATATGCTGATCTCCGATTAACTGGACTTTCAACCCAATCAGCATCTGTATATCCTTAAATTTCAAGGTGTCCATATCTTTGGAACAATACTCATTTCCCTGGCATGCCTTTCAAGTAACGGACAATTTTTAATGCAGCATTCATATGTTGTACTTGCGGTTTATGCATAAATTGGCTAACAACCCCCACTGCATATGCTATATTTGGCCTTGTATGTGATAAGTAAATAAGTTTTCTAACCCGTCTTTGATATTGCTCCTGGTTTATCTGTTTCGCACTTTCTTTGATTTTTAAATCATGATTGACTTCCATGGTTGTTTTTACTGGTTTACACACCCATTAAGTGTGTCTTCACAAGTAAGTTAAAGATGTATTTTTTCAGAGAAATAAATATACCCTGTTTTGATATGAGAACCTTAATTTTAAGGAAATATTTCAATCTCCCTAAGTCCATATCAAATTCTCTAAACAGTTGCAGTTTGAGATCTGTTATCTCTTCTCGATCATCCTCGGTAATGATCATGTCATCCACATAGATTATCAAGCACGTAATCAGACTATTGCTTCTTTTTAAGAATAAGGTATGATTTGAATTACTCTGTTAGTATCTAATCTTCTTCATGACTCCAGTGAACCGGCTAAATCATGCTCTTAGAGATTGTTTTAAACCATAAAGAACCCTTTTTAGCCTACATCTTTCACCTGCTTTGAAGTCCTTTGAGAACCCAGGGATGCTTTCGTATAGACCTCTTTTTTTAGATTACCATGCAAGAATACATTTTTTACATCAAGTTGATGCAAACCCATTCACAGTTGGCAACAATGGAGAACAATACTCTAATTGTATCAATCTTTGCAACTGGAGAAAATGTCTCAGAATCATGGAATAATCAGCTCTGTATTTGATGGTAAATATCCATTTACATTCTACTGGTTTTTTACCAATAGGGAACCGGCACTTCTTCCATGTGTTATTCATAATAAGTGCCTGCATCTCAACATTCTTTACCTGTTGCCATTTTATCTTTTGTTGAGCTTCCTCCATTGTTTCGTGGTATCTTTGTTGAGCATATTGCTGTATTGAATGCCCTCACCCTCTTGGATAGATTTCCTTTAGCCAAACTTGCCATTGGATATCTTGAGCTCCTTGGTTCATGTACAGGTTCATATTGTCTGAGTGGTAACCTACGATTACTCCTGAGAGGTAATATGTACCCGGTCTTCACTTCTATTTTATCCTGCATCTTGTTAGTCTTATTAGTGGTAACATGTTCAGTATTACTAGGAACACTTCATGAGTGACTAATTCCTTTTTTGTATTACTAGAAATACTTACTTCAGAAGTCTCAGACATATGAGAAATGTGATAGTCTGATTCTGGAGGTAGCACTTCACAGCTTGAGATAGTCTCAGTATTTGCTTGCTCTGTTTAGATCGAACACGACAGGTTTGGATTAGTCAACCAATCTGAACTGATAAGCCAATTTAGTGAGTCTGCTCTTGACGTCTTTCCCTGACCCGTGAATTGGTGTTGAAAATCTTTACAAAATCACAGTCCATAGTAATATATATTGATCGGCTAACAGGGTCATAACAACAATATCCTGTTTTCTGAGCCTCATATCCCATAAAAACACATTTAATAGCACAAGCATTAAGTTTTGTTCGATTTACTCGCGGAATATGGACATATACTGTACATCCAAAAATCTGGGGAGCAAGAGTGAGATTAGATGGAGGCTGGGTAAGTTAAGCTAAGGTATCAAGTGGTGTTTTAAAGTTCAAAATTTTTGTTGGTAACCGGTTTTATCAGGTAAGCAGCTGTGGCAACAGCTTTTGGTCATAGATCTTTTGGTACATGTGATTCTAACATTTGAGCTCGGGTCATCTCTAATAGTATTTTGTTTTTTCTTTCCGCAACACCATATTGTTGTGGGGTATACGAACATGTGGTTTGATGAATAAGTCCACGATTTTTAAAAAACTTCTGCATGCTATGATTTATGTATTCCTCCCTATCATCAGACTGAAGTATACAGATTTGTATTTGAAATTATGTCTGAACAAGATTATAGAACATAACAAATTTTGCAAAAACTTCAGACTTATTTTTCAAAAAATAGATTCATGTAATTCTAATGCAATCATTAATAAAAAGAAAGAAATATAAAACCCCATTATGACCAAGTATAAGTGCAGGATCCCAAACATCAGTGTGTATAAGGGCAAAAGGTATCTCAGTTCTAGTATTATTTTTAGGGAAAACTTGTCTATGACTCTTAGCGAGGAAATCACCGGTCATATGATGATTAGTTCTGCAGAGACGGGGAAACAACATGTTGAGGCACCCTATAAAGGGATGTCCAAGTCTTCGGTGCTATAACCATACTTGTCGGTCAACAGTCCCATGAGCAAGTATAGCAGTACCTTTTATGTCCACCTCATCCATAAAGTACAAATTTTCATGTTTAGTGTCATGCCCAATTATCTTTCCGGTCTGAATCTCTTGTAAAACACAAAAGTTCAGATGCATTAAAACAGTACTAGTTTAACTCTCGAGTAATATGGCTTATAGATAAAAGCTTATGAAACAAATTAGGCACATATAAACACTCGGGCAGTTTAATAGTGGATGAAAGCTCAATTTCCCTTTCTCCTTTTACCGGCGAATATTCTCCATTAGTAGTCTGAAGAAAAGTTTCTTTAGCGGTTTGCTTTAGTTTTAAAATCTGCAGGGTCATACGACATTGTGTCTGTAGCTCGCAATCAAAAATCCATTTTTTTGTCTTAAGAGACCTATTTCCAGCCATTTCATTATTTAAGGTGCCATTTCTGTTCATATTTAAGGAGTAAGGAGCCACATTCAAATTATCAAGTCCAATTTCGTTAAATCAAACAGTCCAAGGACTAATTGAAAATTTTTTCCCTCTTGGACTCAGTTGAAGATGAATAAAAAAAGGAGGGGTTTGAGGGTAATTTTCCCTCAAACCACGTTCCTTTGCCGCCCGTTTACCTTTTGCTGCAATCGTCTTCTCTTTTATTGCTTTGAAAACTGCAACCCTTTTTATTGCTTTGAAAATTGCCTCTTCTCCAGCTTCTGTCGTCCCTTTACCTTGTGTGGCCGTCTTCCCTCTTATTGTTCTGGCTTCAGTAGTTGCTCCTTCTATGCCTCTCTCCAATTCTAGTGACGATAGCGCACGTGTTGCCCACTGTAACTGCTGTTGCTTCTCCTTTGGCCCCTTGCTTCTTACCATTTGGCCACCAGTCTGGGTAGCCGACAATCTTAAAGCATCCTTCGTGTGCCTTGTGCCCCCACAATGGCTACACCTGAGCATTGATTTGTCCATTTCTTTACCTTGAAATGATGATTTAGCTGCTGATCTGGCCGTATTTGATAGGGTTTTGGATATAAACCTATGGCTCAGTTGCGACGCTTCTAGGTTTGAGCCTCTAGACCTAAAATACCTCTTTTGGATGCTTCTCTCCTGATGATGGCATAGGCACATTCGATTGAAGGAAGAGGCTCCAACTTCAGAACATCTCGCCGCTCTGTTTCATGCTAGTCATGAATCCCGAGCCAGAAATTGAAACAACTTGGTTTCTTACTGGATCTTATTGTAAGTATTTATGTCTTCTTGACATTTCATTGGATTTGGCATCCGGCGACCGATCTCCTTCCAGATCGCCTGTAACGTTCCAAATTATGGTTCTTGTTAACGCTCAATTTTTGACCCCAAAATTTAAAAGAAAAATATTCAAATTTAAAAATATATTTGTCTTATTTTTAGTTTTAGTTTCTTTTTATTTTTTAAAAAAAAGTGTGAAAAGAAAAAAATATTAAAAAAAAGGAAAAAAATATATATTAAAAGAAAAAAATAATTTAAAAGAAGAAAAAATGAATAAAATTAAAAAAAGGGTTTAATTGAAAGAAAAAAAAGAAATGGGAAAAAATTGAAAGTTAAAATAGAGAAGAAGGGATTTAATTGAAAAGAAATAAAGGTTTAGGGTGTCAAAAGAAGTAAAATTATAAGTTTTGAATCGAACCCGACTGGTTCAATTCAGAATCATAATTTTTCTTCTTAAAAAAAAACACTGCCGTTTTGTTTATAACTAAAAAAAATAAATAACAAAAGAAAAAAAGACAGTCGGAAAAACAAAGAAGGAAGAAACACGACAACAGAAAGAGTTGAAGTGAAACAGAAAACTCTTTCGAAGTAAAACAGAAAAGCTCAGAATTGAAACTGGAAACGAGAGACAGAGATGACGAAGGAAGAAGACGGGTGCAGCCAAGATTAAG